>VUQK01007913.1:8296-28452 GCA_015106715.1 Bujurquina vittata | reverse complement strand
CCAAAGGTTTTGATTACCAGTTGCCTCCTACACATATGCACATACACAAAGAGTTCATGGGTGATGCATGACGCACACTGATGAGACACGTCTGCATGTCTGGGGTGGTCTGAGCCCTCTCAACTGTGGCAGAGGTTTACATAAACCCATAGCTTCTGGCAACAGGCACAAAATGAGAGGGTGTTAAAATAAATCTGCGTTCCCACCCATAGAGCAAACACGCTCATACATCACACACGTATTTACACATTTTAAATCATTAGCAGCAACTATAAACACACTTTTCTCTTGCTTCACTGTCGTCATCAGATTCTTGCAGACACACAATAAGGACGCACAAACGCGATCTGAGAGGCAGTTAGTGGGGCCCCTGTTTGTGCGCCAGACAGCAGCCTCAGCTCATCAAGTATGGCTTCACTTTGCGTCTCAGTCTAATTGGTGTCTTTTGCCACGTGCCGTCATGCAATTGAGGGCAAAACAGCGCCAGGCTTGAAAACCTCTCCCTCATCCTCCCCTCAACTTCCCATCACTCCATCATCCATAGCATCGCACTGATGGAGTAGAGGAGAAGCTCATCTACTGTGCTGCAACCCTATCATTATCCCAGTGAGGTCATTCAGAAAAGCTGCTTTTGAGAAATATGCTCATTTGCTTGTGGTTCGACCTGTAAAACCCAAGGCGCCACAAATCATAACCAAACAGCATGAAGCACATTCTTAGCATTGAGGAAATAAAACTGCTGAATATGGCAGTGGTCAATAGGAAAGAGGATGTTTCTTCTGCTCTTTAATTCTGGTCCAAGATTATTCTTTTTGCATTTCTAGGTGAGCAGAGATGAGCTCTTGCTTGCTTTCTGTGCAATATTAATGATTTCATCAGTGATCAAAAGACTGATGGCTTTATATTGTTCTGCAGATTTTCACATTTGGCTCTGCAGCAGCATGAAGATTAATATCATAAATCAAAAACTGACTTTGTTTTTTTTTCTCAGACACACGGTATAACAAGACAATGGAGAGGTTTCATTGGAGGACAACATAACACCGAACCAAGTGGTTGTCTTTAGTCAACTAACACCCTGGCTTTCAGCCTGAGGCCTCCAGGCAATGTTTTCATCACAAGACCTTCATCTTTCACTATGGGGTCATAAATCTGGAAGCTTCAATACTCCACTGGGTCACCTTTCATTGTGATTTGGTTCAGGATTTAGAAAGAGAAAAAAATGTGGAAATTGGAATCCAGGAAATCTGCATGTCTGTTGTGGGAAGACTACATATTGCCTCAAGCACCAGATGCTGCTTGATACAGAAAATATATGTGTTTTTACATGGGTGTGTGTGTTTTTATGTGGTCTTTTTTTGTTTCTTTGTTTAAGGAAACAATCTATTTCTGCTTCCAAAGGAATCTCAAATTCCTACTGCTTGTGTACTGAAAGGTCAAAATTATAAATGAATGAGCAAAACCATGGAACCTGCACAATGCCCCAGATTGTGATACAACAACAACAAAAACGCACTGCATATGGGCTATAACTACCTCTGCTGTGTTTTGTGGAATGGTCTTGGAGAAATCATCTGAACAGCGAGATAATGATCGTCTTCCTGAACCTAATAAAGAAGTCCAGTTGCCCAAGTTGCTTGAGTCAATCGAGTGCTTAAGTCTCAGACGCTACCTAACCTGTGTTTGTCCTGGGACAGGATGTTTATGTAATGGAGGAGTACAAATACCTGGGCGTCCACATCTGCAGCAGGCTGAACAGGAAAACCAACACAGAGGATGTATACAAGAAGGGAATGAGCAGGCTCCATTTCCTAAGGAAGCTGAGAGTCTCCAACATGTGCAGCAGTCTGTGGTGGTGAGTGCAGTGTACTTTGCTGTGGTCCGCTGAGGGAGCAGCAATCACAGCTTGTGACACCAACAAACAGAATAACCTGATCAGGAAGGCCGGCTCTGTGATTGGCTGCACCTTGGACACTTCTGAACGTGTGGTGGAGAGGAGCTCAAACAAACGGTTATCCGTCAGGGATAATGCTGACCACCTGTGGCACCACTTACTGGACAGGCAGCAGAGCGCCTTCTCAAGCAGACTGATACAGACAGATACAGTGAATCTTTCATGCAATAACTCTACAGCGCAACACATCTGTCTCGTAGAGAATCATCTGTCAACCTTTTATTTCATCCCTGCTCTCTCACGACACGTTACACACACACTACAGCACTTTAATGCACTGCACTGCTTACAACACTTCTCACTGTTATACTGAGACACTTGTAAGATTTGCTATTCTGTTGATTTTGGAATATTTTACTTGTTATATATTACTACATGCCAGTACTCCAGTATTGTTTGGTCAGTTCATGCAGTTGACAGACTGATGCTTACTCACACCGAGAAAAAAACAGGGCAGGTGAATGTTTATATAAATAAATAGAAGCATAGAAACATATGCATTGCTGCAAAATAATTAAATAAATAGAAGTCCTTCGTAAATCTCACCAGTTCATAACTAAGACACAACCACGGTACACTTACTGTATCATTAAGAGGGTAGCGTGCATGATCAGCAGAAGGCCATGCGGCTGTTTTACAAAAGAAGCTCATGAAACATGAACTGCCATCTGTGAGATGCTTTATTTGAAACTGAATATATTTCAAACAAATTCTGTGCATTTCTCATACGTGCTTCAGGGAGTAATGCTGCAGCTCATCATATTTGTCCCAATGAATATCAATATGTTTGGCAGATGTCTTTGTGTTGATTGCCTTACTACAGCTCACAAATCCCAAGAAAGTGCACAGACAGAGGTCGATAAAAAGTAAACTATAGTTTTAAATCTTAAAAATTGGGGGTGGAAATGAGACGATAAAGAAAAAAGGGTTCTGTGCACTGGTGTGTTCACCAAGGCTTTCCATACTGTAACACTGGGAGCAGATATTTTAGTCATCTGACCCCTGAAATGGGAGCATAAATAAGATATCAAAAAGACAAATATAACTTAATTGGCCCTCATGGGACATTGAGGGGGGCACTAGAAGCTTCTTAACATAGTGTACTAAAAAAAGTATTAAAATAGTTTGTCTATCTGCTCTAACATAAATAATATTTTGCCAGCTACAGAGCTTTGTTGAGTGTTGGTCTTCTGCAGCTAGATTTCTTACAGCTATCTCATACAAACATAAAAATAAATTATAATAAATGTGCTAAATTACAGCATGTATCTTAGCAATCTGCTTATTTAAACACTATAAGGACATTCTTCAAGAACACACATTTCACACTGCTTTACGCCTGACTCATAATTAAGGTGTGTGCAAGCAGGAGAGCATCTGAAGGGAGGAGAAGCACAACTTAAAGAGACCCTTAAACTGTGTTTATTTGAAGTTAAAGGCTTACCTCTGTGTTGTATAAAGGTTTGAGTATGCCTTTTCTTGTGTTGCGAGCATTGTTCACTTTTCAGCCTGGAAGAGTGTCGGGGTAATTTTTCAATTTTGTGGTTTGTGAACAGATTACTTTCTCTCCCAGGGCTCCCTGAGAGCAAAACTCTGAGTGCCTGTGCTTGAGGGTCTACACACATATACTTGATGGTCCTGATTTTCCTCATGGTTAGGCTTATGGGGTGGCTGTAGCTCAGGAGGTAGAGCAGGCCACCCACTGATCAGAAGGTCGGTGGTTCGATTCCTGGCTACTCCAGGCTGCGTGCCAATGTATCCTTGGGCAAGATACTTAACCCCAAGTTGCTCTCCGACGCAAGCGTTGGAGTGTGAATGTTAGATAATTAAAAGCACTTAGTTACATATGGAAGTGCTTGTGTGAATGGGGTGAATGTTAACGTGCTGTATAAGCGCTTTGAGTGCTCAGTCAGAGTAGAAAAGCGCTGTATAAGAGCTAGTCCATTTACCATGGTACTTACACCAGTTTGCAGTTTATTGGTTCTCAGCATGCACCAGAGGGAGACCACCGAGTTTGGGACCAAAACCTACTTCCATTATGCTTTAAGTCATGTGCAGCCAGAGAAGTCAAGTTGAGAAGCATAAAATCTCTCATGGGTATGGTACTTATGTAGAGATGAGCCCCAGAGCTTTTTGCCCCAGCAGAAGTTCTGCATTTAAATGACATTTTGGAAACAAAGACCTCGCTATTTAAAGCAACTTAACCATAAGGTGAAAGACAATACTACAAAAGCTGAAAAACGCCTGAGCAAATGCAGGCGCCCTTTGTTAAAACTATTGCTCCATCCAATTGAGATTGAATTATTGTAATCTAAATTGAATTCAACAAGCTAGATCTTACAAGGAACATAGATTTAACATATGAGCCATTATAAACCACTATTAATAACACCTTCAAAAGAAGAGACGCTCCTCTTTCTATTAAATGAATACAAAGATGCTGTACATGAACTGATATATTGGACGTACTGCAGAGCACACGTCACCAGAGAGGAACTCAAATGTGAAGCAGGGAGCTGAATACAGTTAGTTGAAAATCACATTTAAAAAATACCCAGTGCACACAGGCGTAGAGACCACCTAGTGACCACTGGAGACTAGGAAAAAAATAATATTTACTGACCATTTATGATGTTTGCCAGTAATCGTTGTGAAATCTACTATTAAAGCCCCATTCGCACAGGCATAGAGACCAGCAAATGCTCCCAGATTGGTTGGCAATTGGTTGCACGAGGTTGCTTGATGTAACTTGGTGAAATCGGTCACAAAGTGGTATTCGGTCTCCATGTGATTTCTTTGGTTGCCCGTAATTTGCATGGAAGACTCGCCAACTAACCACTGAGCGGTAGTGAAATTTAAACTAGCACGACCCAAACCGGAAACGAAGAACATCTGCCTTCAAAGTACTACTGAAACCCAGTCATTTTTATTTGAAAAAGTGGAAATTGACCATGGGTGGCTCAGATTAGCAGTGCTAGCAGCAGCAGCAGGCCATGATCCGAGCTCAGGTCTCGGCATCACTGAGAGAGGATAGCTGCTGTCAGCTGTAGCAACAGGACAGTATAAAGCAGTACAGACTGTAGCCACAGCTACAGGTGCCTGCAAACCCTTCAGTTAATGGATGCCATGCACTGATAGAGTCAACTAGTGAAACTAGTGTTTCAACTAGTGAATCAACTAGTGTTTCTGATTTTAAACATCTTTAGCAACAGTTATTTATATATGCTCAGTAGTTCAGCTTTAAGTTTTTAATATCATCGTATCAGGAGTGCATGGAGGTATGGAAAATAGAAGCCTGATGCCTTCATCTCGGCTTCAAGTGGATAAAGTTTAGGATAGCATGTGAGCGGCATCAAAACATAGTGAGACAAAATATTTGTGCCATAATGTAGCACTCTGTATAGAGTTTTATCTTAGTTCTGACTTGTGCTTTCAGCTAAATTTGACTTTTTTTACATGAAAACAGAAAACACAATGAATGAGGATTTATTTAAACATCACATCACGCTAAAGGATTCGTATCCATCAGTTACTACTTCATGGTCCTGTACAGTCTGTAACTACTCGATGATGTTATGGAATCAAAAGGTTGTTAGATTCGATTCGCAGACCTCTCTATATTCTGTTATGACTATCCAACCTGTGAACTTTAAATCGCAGTATGCACTTCCCGTAATCCACCCAGCTGTGCTGGCAACCCCGTGAGGACCAGAAGAGGGCATGGCTTTCCAGAGAGGAAAACTGTGAGATATGTATGTTTGTTCTACTACTTTATTGTACATGTCCACCAAACACCAAAAAGAGCAATTAGGGCCCACATTAAAGAAAGGGATATGCGTCAGGTTGCTGGTTTCCCACTTCTTAATGTAAGCTTTGCTACATAGGAGGCAGGGATCCTTCAGCAGCGAGTAATTACTGCTGTAACTCAGGTTAACACTATTGCTTACACTGGAGATTGGCTACATACTGCAGATTGGCTGAGCCAAGTGCCCGCTATGAGCAGCTCATACAGAAGCTTACATTGGAGTGCTACTGCAGTTACTCAAGAAAGTAACTGTAAGTCAGTTTATTTCAAGTCAAGAACCACAAGGTGAAAAAAAAATTGTTCCAGAGACATTTTTATTTAACAGAAGTAAGATTTGAGGCGAAGGATTCACATCCAGCAGAACTGCCATGCCCCTACTTGGCTGAAAGACTCTCTGTTTGAAAACTGTGGTAAAATTTAATTTAGCTTATTACACTCCTATTTAAATAGAATGAAACCACATTGATGGCAAAGACTTTTAATAATCTCGTCCTCACGCCCAAACACGCATCCAAAGCCAGAAAATTAAAGGCCTAATCGTAACAATCACCTCCACTTGGAGACAATTAGTACATGCAGTGCCAAAAACCCGAGCTGAGGCATCCAAAAATTCCTGGATGAAACTTGTTGGCATCAACACATCCCTATTGTGTGAGTGTTACTGCTTGTGTCTTGTGTCTCTGCATGCCTGTGTAAATGCATACTGAATGTGGAGAAGAATACAAACATCTGCAGAAGGGAGTGCAACCTGAAATGTAAACAATTAGAAATCAATCACTCGCCCAGAAAATGTGTGCGTGCCTTCACACGCCAACGAGGAGCAGATACTGCAGAGGGTGAGGAGAGAAGGCACGGAGGGGGGGTAGTAGCGGAGGGAGGATTTTCCCATTAATCAAAGACACAGCTTTGTGTGTTAGTGTTGAATGCTAAAAGGCGCCAAAATCACAAACACATGGATTCCTCATAACGCATATGCACATGTCAGCATGCAAGCTACGGGATTACATGATGGTACGCTGTGCAAGAGGCTCCCCAGATGGAAGTGTGCATCCAGCAGTAGCCAGCAACAGACACACTACTGGCTGCATGCAGTCACACACCCACATTTGTTATGTGGGTGTTGTGGTGAGGTCTTGTCCCTGGTGGTATTACCTCAGCAGCACCACTCCAGTACCCGCGCACGGATGTGAGACCACATCAAGCAGGGGCAGATATTAGCTGTGGCACGGTTCGGGCCAAGGATTTACTGAACACATATGCTGATGGAACAAACACAGGGGTGAGAGAGAGATCCCTCATCCAAAGCCACGTGGCTTTACACCACATTCACCAGCACTCAGCACTTTCAAGCCTCCAAACAACCCTTGCCTGTGCCAAACACCAGTCAGCCAGCCAAGAGCGTACAAATCCAGAAGGCACATGGCTTGTAACTCACTGCCTTCTTTTCTGTCCTCTCTCTTGCTTTAAAAGAAAATCACCTCTAGTGTTAAAAGAAAAGTGCTGTTCTGGCTTGTCACAAACAAATTTCAACAAAGTCAGGGTCTCTTACAGATCGCTGGCTATCCAAAAACAAACATTTACATTTATGGCTAACTGGACTCACAACAGTAGTCCAGGTTTTCCAGTCCAATGCAAGCATGGGCTGCTTCATGTCGGGGCAGCGCTTTTGATAAATAGTCAATCGCATGCAATGTGGACAGATCCAGAGAAGCTGATTGCTCCAAAAACAAGTCTAATGAAGAAATGTAATAAAATTATTTCACAACAGAGTGGTGAAACACAGTGTGCTTTTTAGTAGGACTGAATACAGATGAGGGGTCACTGCAGTGAAACTTTTGTTGCCTGAATCTTTTGCTCCAACGCAGCACTACTTTGGAATTGCTGCATGTAGAGAAATAACTCGGTTTAAGTCAATTTTTTTAAAAAAAGAAGCAAATGTTAAAAATATCAGCGTAGTGTATCCGAGTGTAAGATTTTCCACTTTTATTACCATTGTACCAAAGGTTAACTGGGGTGGGGGTGTCCCGGGAGATTTGTTGCTTGTTTGTACAAGTTGAGAACATCCCGGCCCAGCACTAAGCAAAAGATTTTACTTTTCATGTGGCAGTTCAGGCAGCCAGTACATAACATCCTCTTTATCCAATGAGATCTCACTTGGGTCAAAAGATGTAGGAAATTTCATTTTGGCAGTGGCAGCCTATACGTGCTTTTACAATGTGCATATTAAAATTGACAGGGACATAAACCAGTGGGTTTCTGGGCAGCGAGTAGGCTCGGACAAACATTTAAGTTTTTAGAAAGTTTTCAGTAAACTGAAAAGTTAAAAGGTAACTGCCAGTGCTATTACGTGCCTGATGTCAGAAGTAACTGTCAACGTACAGCGTTACACTCACTTCCAGCTTCAGTGTGACTTTGCTGCTATCCTAACTGCATTAGGCGAGTTTCCATATCCAGTCAGTAGAAACCAGCGTGTCCGCCTAACTCTGAAATCCCTGGCACAACCGACATGTTGAAATGGCTACAAAGTGTCAACTTTAAAAATCACCTCAGAGTGGAGCTGGCAAAGCGAAAACACTTCTGTGTGTTTCTCCATTTGATGTTGTGCTGAAGCACAAACAAGCGCTGGCATTTTAACACACCCCTGTTGTGGCTCACAGCTTGACCAGCACCATTAATTCTGTCAATAGCGCTGACTGGCTTATTGTTAGGGCCACCACACGGCACTCATTGGACAGATTTTTATTTTAAACCGGGATAAATCTGCCAACTAAACTGGGTCATGTGCTAAAGTCTTTACATTAGCCTTATCTACAGTATAGCTTTATATTAAGGCTATCTAGAGAAGGTGTATAAAAAGGTTTGTAAGATGTGGTTGGACAATGGTGGGGTTGTCATACCACTTTGGTGACACCAGAAGGTTTGTATATTTCCTCGAAAGCACCTTAGATATGGTAATACTTTAATAAAAATACAATATTTGCACCTATTTTAAGGACCATAATATCATTTAATGTGATCTTTTTCATAATGGTGCAGAGCGTGTTAACCCTGCTCAACGAATATTGCATCATCCCAGCAGCAGCTGAAACATGTTTCTACGCCCATGTGCAAGAGACATTACCTGGAGGCTGTTAAGGTTGTAGGCACTGTTATATGCATTGACTGAATTTAACTGGATTTCATTCCATCAGAAGCTAAGAAATTCCTTTTAACTTGACAACACGGTCAAAAAACCTGAGCCCAAACATCCTCTCTGTCAGCCAATTCTCGCATGTCCATCGTTTTAATGAAGAAAAATGAAGTGTTTAATTGTGTGAGACTGTTGCCCTTTCCACCTGGCACAACATGCAAAACACAGCTGCCAAGTCAGCGTGCAGCTGAGCAATGGGCTTCTCTTTCTGTAAGCTGCTGCCACAGCCACTGAGCGCTCCCCATGCTTACCCCCCAGACTGGCCCTTGGCCCTACAAGCCCAACCCCAATTACCGCGACCCCCGATACCCTGCCAAAAGGCGGAACCGCTTCAGCTCCTGTTCACTCTTAAGCTTCTCAAAAAGGGAACAAAAACAACCCTGACAATTGCTGCCTGAGGTGCAATTGAGCATGTAAAGACATTAAGGCCTGAATTTCTTGGCGTGTGATGAAGCGAGATAGGCAGAGGGCCGAGAGGAAGAGACATGCAACATTTAAAATTTGACCCAAAGTAGAAATCACCCCCCCCACACACACACACACACAAGCATAATGGTTTATAAGGCAAAGGAACAGATCTGTCAAAAGAGCAAAAGTAGAGATGAAGCTGATAGCTCACTCAGTTTCATTAAGTGTCCCCGTAAGTGATTGTTCATAATTAATTAATTTTTGTAAGGCACTACAGCCCTCCTTCAGTATGAATTGTGTGTGTGCAGTGCACTTCAATTTTCTTCGGTATAGATATTTTTGAAAGGTACAAGTTCAAAATCTCCCGGTCAGCTGGGTCCTTCCTGTGTGGAGTTTGCAGATTCATCCCTGTGTCTTCAGAGGTTACCTCCAGTTACTCTGACCTCCTTCAAGAGTCCAAAGACATGCATTTTAGGTAAACTGGAGATTCTAAAGTGGCTGCGGATGTTGGACAGATGTATGGTTAAACATGGCTTGCAGGGTAAAGCACTGAGTGGTGCGAAGACTGACATGTATAGCCACAATAACAGAGTTAGGAGCTACAGTAATATGCCATATGCAGTATATTGCGCTTGCTCTGATATCACAGTTTGGCTTTTTCTAACCATGTTAAAGACGAGAATCTGTTTTCATATAGATAAACTATGCATATACTAAACCTCACTAACATACAAACAAAGTATATAGTGACATTTGCACACAAACACACGAGCGCACACTAACTGAGGGATCAGTTTTCAGTGATCTACTTTAAAGTTGCCTGGTGACAAGGTGATCATATTTGGTGTCTAGACATAGCGGCTGAAGAGAAAACCGTGTGGTGTCTCTCTCCCTCCCTCCCTCTCCTCCTGTTATTTTATGCAAAACAGCACAGAAAACATATCAAATACTTAGCTGATTTTTTTCAAAATATATGCAGCACGGTGGTTAGCACTGTTGCTAAGAAAAAGATCGCTGGTTCAAATCCAGCACCAGGCCAGGGTCTTTCTGTGTGGAGTTTGTATGTTCTCCCTGTGTGGGTTCTCCCCGGGTACTCTGGCTTCCCCTGATAGTCCAAACTGGTGATTCTAAATAGTGTACAACTTGGATCCAGAGAAGTGTGACAGCATTTCTGCATCTTGTTGACTTTAACAGTTTTAAGTTTTAATTGACTTAATTTATTAAGTAAATTAAATTAAGGTGTGTTTACTGGTTTCAAGAGGTGTTCCTGAGGGTTCTGTCTTCAATGCAGTGCTGCACGAGGACCAGAAGATCATAACATTTCATGATTGAGCTTTTGCTTTTCCTTTGCATACAGACAATCTATTAATCATATGAAAGTAGATGATGAGATCTTTCAGAATTTAATATGTTAAAACATATTTTGAAGGTTTCTAGTGAGCTGCAGTTCTTAAAACCTCAGCAGATCAAACAAACGTGCAGGGAAAATAAAAACATTCATGGCCAAACAAAGAGTAGGAACAGCTAATGCTGGATTTATGAGCAGATATTCTGTTTATCTTCACATTCTTACTCATTCAGTCTTATTGCAAAGAAAAAATATCTTTCTCAGACTAAGCAGCCAACATTTCAGCCACCAGACCCCCTGCACGCTTTGAATCAGGAACTTCTCAATCCCATAAATTTACTTAATATATGTTTATGAATGCTGACATTACTGAAGCTCTCCAGTGCATGCATGCTATATAATGAATATGGGTTAATTAACAAAGGTATGTTAGACCTCAGCTGTGCAAGATAGCTCTATTCCATTGAAGCAGCTCATGCTGAGGCTGCCAGGAAAAACACTTTCCTTTGGAGAGAACAATTCATCTGTGGCTCTCTTGGGGCATAGGGTAAAGGGTGCTGGGGAGGTCAGTCTTATTGCCCACCAAGCAACCCTGGCATATAGTTATGAAAGTTAAACGAGAGAAAGGGAGTACATCTTAGATGACATCCGCCTCCTGGGTCACTTGATAATTAAGCTGCATTTATCTTGGCACTGAGTCAAGCTTAATATTGAACCTAGATCCAACATAGAACAGCGCCACAGGCACACAGAGACTGAAACCAGCTGAGTGCTGAAAGGAATCACAAGTATGGCTCCTGGGAGTCTGTGGGCTCCTCATCTGAAGACATATTAGCATCATAAATATAGCAAAACACAGTCTTTGTAACACTAAGTTAAAGAAATCACCAATTTCTGTTCTGCCAAGCAGTTAAATACGTAAAAAAAGAAAATCATTTTTTTACATACAGGTTAATTGGCCTTGAATGTTCTATAAAAGTCCTCCTACATTGTGACATCTTCATTTCTACTGTTCTGTCATCGGATTTTAAAGATCACGTTGCAGCTTTCTATGATGCCGGTCCAAATCCAGTTGAGCCATTCTATTCATTTACAGTAAATGTGAGCCCGTCACTACCGAAGCACCTGTGTGTTGAATGTAACAGAAGTCATTCTAATGATGCCTATAAAGAGCAACTGAGGCTGAGATGGCATGAATACAGTATGTTGGAGTGGTTCCGTAAATACTCTTTGTATGATGTTTGGCTTGAAAATCATTTAAAAAGTGGTTTGTGCAAATTCAAACATTTGCTCGAGGTCAGTGCATCATAAATCACACCGCTGTTTGGTTTCAGTATGAAACCCAAACGCTGCAAAGATAGCCGTTTGCGGTTTCTAACTACACTATAAACATGTATCACAGTTTTTGAATTCTTGACTCCTTAAAGTCTCTTTTTTCGATTAAATAAGGCTCTGAGCTATAAAAGAGCAAAGACAGACCAAATATAGTGACAAATGTAAATCATTCGAAGGCAGGAGGTATCTAAAGTTCACATGAAAGAAGGTGCGTTCAGGAGCACCATAAAACTGAAAACGACCTTTGCCCACCGCAGATCTGTAAGGCTATCCAGCGCGTGCAAGTTGTCAAGCGAGCCTTCGTGATCCTGCTTGAAAGCACGACGGCGAGTTCAAGCAGATCTTTTATTTCAAAAGAGACGTCACTCTGTTTGATTAGTGTTGAACGTGCGTTGAAGGCTGGTAAATATTCATTATGTTGAGGTCAGATGGATATTCGCTGATGCGTGGAGACATGCGAAAGGTGAGTTCGAGGGACTTGCATCTCACTGCAGCGGTCATAAGGAGTGTAGTCACATCACCTACAAAATGTCCTCACAGAAAGTAAAAAAATGCAACATTAAAAACTCACCTTAGGCTAACTCTTTGTGATGATGTAATGAAATTAAAAATCCTTTAATCACTTTTAAAAGATTGCTCTAAAATTATACCAGGACTAATCCCATCACTAAATATGATGAGACAGGCGAGCTTCACATCAGTACGTGTGACAACAGCAGTTTGACCCCTCCCTCCATGACCAATTAAATAAAACATCTGGGAGAAAGATCAGCTGAAGAAGGAAAAAAAAAACTGCCACAGGCAGGGATCATGTCTCATCAAAGGGGATGACAGAGTGAGAGGAATGTGATACGAAAAGGGGCGCCCCACCCTCGAACATGCAACAAGTGTTAAGTGCGTTTGTGTGTGTGCTGCCCTGCTTTGCATCAAGCTAGGTCAGCCTGCAGTCAGATTACACCTCCTCTCCCAAGGTCCCACAATCATCATTCACTTGCATTCATTACTGAGGTGTAACACAGATGATTTTTCACTCCTCTGGTGCGGCGTGTTATGTAAACACACTGCAATAGATTTATTGGCTGTTTTAGTTTTATCTGACATCTCGATTTATTTAAATGCGAGTTCTAAGGGAAAGAGAATTGGATATTTGGAGTTTATGTTTGAAATTAAAAAGCAGGAATGCGGGAATTCAGTAATAACCAGCTAGAGCCCCTCGGGTCATCTGGAACAGGCTGCCTCATTATTCCGCGGGCCTCCGAGCCACTGGAAAACCCTACCGTGCTCCTGCTTTGTGTGGCAGATTGTGCTTTGTAATGCACAATGCAACCTGTAATGCAATGTGCTGCATGAATGAACTTTTCTTTATATAATGGAGGTCAGGGCTTTTAAACTTACCGGGTCTTCTGGGTTTTGGCCGGCATCATGTAGAGGCTCTTCAGCAAGGTGATCTCGCCGAATGAGCGTGTACTCCCTAATGAACACTGCGTCTCCATTGTTGGCCCATACAGCTATCTGAAAAGCAAAAGGTGCAGTCCTGTGAGTTAACACACCAACAGATCTGTGACAGACAACTGTTAACAGAGGGGGCAGCACTGTTGGCAACTGTGGTTGTACGATTTATGGATGCAAGATATGCTTTAAAAGAATTTCTTGTCAGATCAGCAGAGCCTGACACATGCACCAACTCCACCTTCCGGCGTGGGAACGAGAACAGCTGCATCCCAAAATGTTAAGAATTGGAGCTATTTGTAATGGTAGCTGGCAGTTGTGTAACCGTCACATAATTGTGAGCATTTCACACTGCAATTACACATGATTGCAGAGGTGTGAAGGCGGGCGGGGTGTTAATGAATGCCTTTGGAGAAGAGTCTCTGAAATGGTGCAGTGGTGTGATGCAGCTGCAGGTTTTTCTTTATGCAACAAGTTGTTTTGTTGTTCTAGCCATACTCTATGCAATGATATGTTGCCGCTCTGGAGCTATGATGGGCAATTTTTTTTAAATTATGTAAAACTTCTGCTCTTGCCGAGCATCTTGTGTTACTCTTTTCTTTTGGTTTGTCCTCTCGACTACATATCCCTGCTGATGATGGGAATCATTACAGGCTCTGGAGGAATTCACAGTGCAAGAGATCTGATATCATAAGATGTAGTAACCCCCATCTTCAGTCAGGGGAGACCGGTGGGGGTATGAAGGGTGTCTTGGATAGGGCCCATTAGCAGCACAGCAGGGCCCGCATTCTCGAAGACGCACAGATTCGCTGAACAGGGGCCCTCAGCTGCTAACCTTGGGTCATAAACAGCGTGTAATAACCCGGGTCAACTGCCTGCCTCCCGGGCCTGTGCTAAGGCAGCACGATGCAGAGCTGTGCATGTGGGTTCGGGGTACTTGAGGCTCCCAGTAGGGGGTTGAAGAATCTTTTTGCTGAGGTGAAAAAAGTGCTGCTAAGCAACTGCTGCAAAATTTACACTAGCTCTGTGTGGGAAAGAGCCGCAGAATGTGCTCTCAAATAAGACAAATCAAATCTGGTGTAAAGCCCCACACTCAGCGCTGCTTAGCTGTAGTCACTTAGACTGTGGGGGATTTCTGTGACAGCTCATAAGTCACAGTGCAGGCAAGAGCCTCCATGGATGACAGAGACCATAACGCATAGGCTCGTTTTTGTTGGTTATGGAGCTGAAGATGTTGGCAGCTGCTGGGCCAAGTGTAACACTTTGGTTTATACGTGTCTGAAGATGAACAAAAATAAACATTTTACTTTAGACTGTTTATAATTATTCCAAAGTGGTTGCATGTGGGAGTCTGCGAACCCAGAAGCAGACAAATGAGTGTGAAGACTCGCTTGTTAGAAAGTGGTAAAACACGCTGCTGGAAATTTACAACAGTGTCTCAACAGTTTGAATATCTTAGATCTGTTATGTCTACGCAAGTGAATTCAGCACATTTTAACATCCATTCATCTATCCATCCATCCATCCGTCCATTTTCTTCCACTTATCCAATTCAGGATCGCGGAGCCTACCCCAGCTACCACAGGGCAAGAAGCAGGGTGCACCCTGGACAGTTTGCCATTCTATCGCAGGGTGCATTTTAACATTTGAAACTAAACTGATAAAGAGTACACTTCTGGGTGGCCGAATACAGCACAAGATCTCTGCTGAAATGACTGATGTGTCCTGTCTGCCACCGATGCTGAAAAGGAAATGTTGCACAACCGCACACTGGGGGAAGAGCAAACACACAGCAAGTCAAACGTGCACACATTAAGAAGCTTTGATGATGTGTGTGTCAGCTCACGGACACTGAAAATGACCACGTCCTTGACCAAGGAATACGAAGTCCAAGCTGGGAACGCAATGGTTGTGCTTTCTTAAAGAGATCCCTGACTCCCCGTCCTCGGAAATGATCTTATCACTTTTCCTTGTCATTTGGAAACCTTTTCCTTTAAAAAACTGGAATGCGCTTAATGGCACTGCGCTCTTCCTTACTTTAAAAGGGGATCTATCAAACTTGCTTCCCAAATACAGGGCTGGCCATTATGTGCCACTGTTAAGTATCCAGACTAGGCTGAAAAAAGGAACAGGACTTGATATTTCAAAAGAAACCCAAAGAGCGAAGTTTTCCTAACATGCGATGAAAGGGAGTAGAAGAAGCTAGTTTAAAAACCTTCATCCATACAGAATTTCAATTTTTGCTATTTATGGTCCCATTTAGGGAACAATGGATGATAAACCAAAGCATGATTTGAGGTGTTGCTGTCTTGTGATTGGTGAGAGCTAACCATATGACCCTATTTGTGCAGTGCTCTCTGTTTTTCAGTTTGATCCCCCACACCCAAGATGGTCACAGCCAAAACACCCAGCTTAATACTCCAAAACAGCATTCTGGTTCATCCCACCTGCAACACATCAGTTGGTGATGTCAGGGTGGCTACATTCATTTTTTAATCTAAATTTTTTAGATATTTTCCAAATAAGTCAATGAAGACAAAAACAGAGCTGAAGGTAGCTTACACTCACCAGGTGGCCAGAAACACGACTCCAAATGGACGCTAATGTCGCTCCGTGTCCGCCAAATATTAAAATAAGGGAGCGTCAGATCTTTTGAATGTGCAAGTAATTCAGTTTATTTCAAATGTACATGAGAGAGGTCAGGAAAATGCACACTTAGGAGCTAGGAACCAACTCCAATTGGCATCCGTATATCTAAATCTGCATTTGGGTTCAAATATAGTGTGTGTGTGTGTTTGTGTGTGTGTGTGTGTGTGTGTCAATGTCACAAAGAGCAAGGGTGAAAGCAAAACAGGGAGCCAGGATGGAGATTCATTAACCTCCAGGGCGAGTTAGATTTCAAAGAGCACGTCTCAACCTAGGAAGAAGAGAGGAAGTGAACTCGAGGGCAAGTCGGGTCTTCAAAAGCACATAATCAACAGTAATAGCATCCAACCTGATATTATAATTGAGCTTTCCTATAACGTGGTGCCAGCTTCCACTCTTTGGGTGGAAACCGTGAAAAATGAGTGACTTTTGCCATGCTACACTAGACCAAAACCTAGACTTCTGTTTCATGAACTGCTGCCTTTGATTAATAAGATTCCTTCCAATGTTTAGATAAGGACACCCCCTCTCTTTTTAAGACTGGCTCCTGTCTGAGTAAAACCTAAGAGGAAAATATATTTTTGCTAATCCACTTTCACTGGGGTTTATGTGAGCTTTCATTTAACACATCGTGGAGGAGGAAACATTGTGGCCTTCTTTTCCTCCCCTTCTCTGCTCTTCTTTTATGAGCAAAGAAAAAGCATGCCCTTTTTCTCGTCTGAGGATTTTAACCATATCCGTCCCTGGCCCCCACACATCGACCGCTTATTTTTTTTTTTTAAAGCATGAGATGTAGTTATATATCAATTACCCATCAGGATTTCAGAACTGATAAAAGTAAGAGCCATCAACGCTGAGTCTGGGACCTCAGGCGACAAGACACCCTTTAATCTACTGTAAGAGTTTAAAAAGAAAACTCTCCTGGTTATAATTTTCACTTCAGCCATTCACACAGGAAACCTTCAATGCAGCAGCTCCTGACAAAGCTCGGTGAGAAAACAAAATAAAACTGAAGCACTACTTTCAGCGCATTCTCTCATTTCTGATGGATTATTTAGTTATCTAATATTTTTCCTCAGGCAGACTTTGAAGTTGTACCATCTCCCCAGTTTCTCTGCCAGATTTCACTCAGCTTGATTTACCAGTGTCTGTCTCCCAAGTGCAGCCTGTCCCAAGAACAAACAGAAAAGAGGGGCAAGGAGCTCAACTTGCTGCAATCTTCAACTCCCACCACTTCTCATCTGGAACAGCGCGAGGAATGAGAAGCCTCGGGAGAGAGGGAGCGAAAAAAAATAAATCGACCATTGATAGATGAAAAATTTTTCCTGGCACTGTCATCACATCCCTTTGCGTGCAGGGTCTGTGTCTCCCACGGTTTAATGTCTCCTAACGATGCACGGCACCTTCCTAGTGATGCGCGGGCACTTCTCGAAGCAGCCTGTTTTACTTAGAATCGGATGCATTTCCTGTTGAAACGGGATAATATAGAACATAATGCAGGTAGAGATTAGTTAAAAATGCAAACAGAATTCAACACATTCACACAGCAGCTTTTTGCCTCTGAGGTCACACTCAAGGGAAGCTCAAATGTTGTTAATGAAAGAATAATGTCGCGCCGCAGCGGTCCAGGTGGTGAGTCGAGTAAACGTGTGGACTGGTTTCTTGATCATGACAATGCGCTAACTGTACTCAAATGGTCTCCATAGTCACCAGATCTCAATGCAGTAGCGCTCCTTTGGGATGTGGTGGAAGGGGAGATTCACATCGTGGATGAGCAGCTGAAAATCTGCAGAAATTGTGTGACGCCGTCATATCAGTCTATGCCACATGGAGCTAAGGCAGTTCTGAAGGCAAAAGGGGATCTAGCCTGGTGTAAATAATAAAGTGAATGGTGAGTGTATTTCTGTGTAATATTCATACAGATTGCATCAATGTGACAAAAGAATTTGCAGTGATTATCATGTGGCATGCTAACAAAACTTTCCCGTTTCCTGAAAGTATCACAATTCATTTTTTTCCTCCATTTGCTGTACATATTGTCTAGACTGATGCTCCAAATTGCTCCATTGCAAACAGCTGATTCTGCATACTACATACTGGTCCAAAAAAACAACCTATTTTGCAGTAACTGCTCTATATAGAATATGTAGAGGAAGGAAAAGACAAAACTTTTTTTATAACATAGCTGCGTAATCATATCTTACAGTATGCTGTGTCATATCAGTATATAGTTAAAATTAATAACGCAACTGGACACACTGACGTCAGAAACCACCAAGCAATTCTGCTGGGCCTAAACTCTTATAGAGATCTCGTAAAGTTGAGAAAGAGTATTGGAGCCGTCACTATCCACAATAAACATAAACCTTTGACCACCAAGCACCTGGCTTGTAGCAGCACAGTTTCACTGTAAGTCAGGTTGTGCAGTCCTGTTCAACCACGAGACACAAGCAAGACCACGCTCCAATGTGATAGGGTTACTTCTGCTCGTGAAAAGCTATGGCAGTGGAATCGACCATTTCACCTGAATGTCACAGCATCCCATCTGCCTACTGCGGGGGAAGATATACTGAAGAAGCCCAAAATAATCCAAGTGTGAGGAAGAGGAGCTCAAAAGATTTTTACCCTCCGCTGATGGCCTTTGTGCGTGCTCGGCTGCACATTAGGAAGATAACGGATGGTCACTTACATCACATGGAGCTAACTCCATGTGATGTAAGTGATGTAAGACCTCGGTGGTCTTCCAGATATCAGATGAGAGAAAAGAGGTGAGAACTACAGCATCACAAGCTGCACAATTCAGATCATTTCAGATATCTTGTTTGTACTATTTTAGTGTCTAACAGTTTTGATACAATTTTAACTGTGTCAGAAAATAGTTTATAAAGTAAAATACATTATATTCAGTTTGTACAATAAAAAAAAAAGATTCTTTACGCTTTTATTGAAATTAGAGATTTTGATGGGACTTTTTCAATTTTGCTATGGTAGAAGAAAACTCAACATTCAACACGACCCATCATCAATGAAACCAATGAAACCACAAGCAAATCGTGCTTCTTAGCCAAGGATTTGATGTCGACATACCAGGTAAAATGATTCACGGCTGTACCTTAGCCTGCAATAACCAGTTGAAACAGCAAAATGCACAACATCAAGCTACACACTTGGACATGCAGATTGACGGTGCTTCCATTTTTCTCATTTTAGGTGTTCACATGATCATCTGACAGGAAGCAAGACATCAACACCTAACTGTCACCATCTATCATTAACATAGCCTGTGAAACTGCTGGCCGTAAACTGGAAATATAATACACAAAGCCTTGCATTTATACATGGATGGACTATTTTAGGCCTTGTAAATATGTACGATAGTTTTTAGGACCATATTAAATAAATACAGTAAATGGTTTAATTAATTATCTGAATTGTGCATTTATGTGTGACAAGGCAAGAGACAAAAAAGGCTAAAAGGTGCTTGGGAAAGTTTAAATTGGGGGAAAATACAAAACCAAATGGAAGAAACGACCCTTTAGTGTGTCAGCACTTCTAAAGTTTACCGATGAACATCAGGGTTTCCTCTCAGCTGCCTGCTGGCTCAAAGCTGACTGAAAGTGCTTAATCATCATTTTTAATATGCATTTCTTTTTATATATAAAGTACAACTGTTAAGTCACTATGGTATTAGCCTACTATTCCCATTAGCTATTTTGCACAAACAAAGACACATCAAAATAGCACAGAATCCACTTATTTAACTAATTCTGTTGGGCGTCATCATTCAACATTCTGCACTCTGGTTTAGAGACTAAAAAGATGCTCACAGGGGCAGCCCGTGACACATGAGTGATTTACTATCCTTAACCGTGTCCCATGGTCTCTGTGCACGAGGCAATGGGTTAACTCATCCAAAGGGGTCATCATCGATCATTTTATTCCACAGTTGTCACCAGGCATTTTCCTGAAACTATCCAGTGGCTTTTGCAAAAAAAAAAAAACCCCTTCCGCCCACAAAAAA
>VUQK01007911.1:5720-24957 GCA_015106715.1 Bujurquina vittata | reverse complement strand
GCACAAGTTCCTGTCTGTGTTGAGATTCTTTTGATGTGTAGATGTCTAGTATAATAAAACCACAAATGGGTGCATGCACCAATACGTTAGCAGTCATGTGCCAGATGGTGATAAAAACAGAACTGTCTGCTAATTTTATGTCTGCCTGTCAGTGTCTGGTAGAGGGCAGTGTATTTGTGTCAGTGGCTTTTCTTCTGTGTGTGAGTGCTTGAGAAAGTGTCTTCCCTCCTGCATCTAAGTCTTGAAGTGGTCGTCTCAGACAGACAGGTGACTCCTGTGTCGACCATGTTTCGTTTTTCAGCTCTTAAGCCGGAGGTCCCGAGTGCGGACAAGAAGCCTCATCCCACCAGGCCAGAGGACAGAGGTACGGCTGCATTCTGTTTTTGCTCGCATCCTTCTTTATCCTCGCTGGCATCCTCCTGTTTCCTCACATTGCTGACAGCTTTGCTCCGCATATTTTTTTGACATTTCACTCCAAATTTGGTACTAAAGACAGATCTCCATCCTGTGTTAGGTTCTTATTATGGTCTTTTCACACTTCAGCACATGGCCTTTTACTCAGCATGCTGTTAGATTTAAACACTTTTGCACTTTAAACCACTTTGCTTGGTTTAAAGTGCAGAAAACACAAGTTTCCACTGTGTTTGACGCGTGCTGCAGAAGCAAACACAATAAAGTGGGATATTGCTTTGAAAGAAGAGTCTTTAACTGTAGATGTGACTGTAATATAAAGTCACAAGTTGCACCAAGTTAAGTTCAAGATGAAACAAAAAAAGACTCATTCAGGTGTTTTTTTTATTTTAGAAAATTGTAAAAGACCGACAATCGAGTTTTTTCATCTGTCAAGCCTTTGAGCTTTTACTTTTCTTCAGCTTCAGAGTTAGCTAGTTATTTTATATTATTTGGTGTCTATCTTTTCTTTTAATGTAATTCTGTTTAATTCTTAGATTTTACTTTTGTTTGAATGTTTTTCCTTCATCAAGAGAAACGATTTTTTAATAGGTAACAATTAATTTTATGACATACTGTTTCCTAAAGGTTGATATAATAAAAGCTGAAGATAAACAAAATATATTAATTTGCATTTAAACCTTATATTTAAATAAAAGTTAATGCAAATAAACATATCAAATGTTGAGAAACTATTAGATAAAATTAGATACTTTATTGATCCCGGAAGGGAAATTATTATGTAACACCTGCACGAAAAATATAATCTACAGTAACTAAACAACAAAGTGAGAGTGCCAACGATGACTCCTAAACTATACATATCGTCAGCCCAATAGCATAATTGCCTAAGTCATATTTTGGCCAAATGAGATATCTATCTAAATGAATCTACACTGTTAGCAGAGTAGAATTATGCAGGTATCTCAAAACATGACTCAAGCGATGATGCTATTAGGCTGACGATATATAAACAAAATAGTTCAGATATAAAGACAATGTACATACAAGAGCGTAGTGCCACCTGCATTGAGAAATAATATAATATGTAGTATATATACACTTTATATATACACTATAAATCAGAGTATGTACAAAATAATCTGGAATACAGCAGCAAGAGGATAAATACAAAATTTGAGTGTGCGGTCTTATGTCCTGACAGGTGTGTTAACCTGTCACAGAAAGAGGGGTTATTATAAAATTTTATGGAGAACGGTAGGAATGATTTCCTGAAGGAAGGTTGACTCAATCTGAGGGAGAAGGAGCTCTGCTGCCTCACCAGTGTGGAGTGGAGTGGCTGAGATGGTTGTCAATAATGGAGAGCAGCTTGTTCAGTGACCTCCTGTCCCTCACTGGCTCAAACGTCTCCAAATTCTGCCCAATGATGGTTCCAGCCTTGGGAATCAGTTTGTTGATCCTGCTAGTGTCTCTGGCACTGATGCTGCGTACACTACATAGCACAATTAACAGAATTCAGACAAAAAACAAAACTCTGTATCCGTGGCACACAGTGTAACCAGTATTGACTTAAGTTGGACTTAAAGCAGGTTTGATACTATGAAGGAATTCAGTTCAGGAACACTTTCTGAATGTGCCGTTAATATAAATTTAAAATTCTGCCATACGAGGAAAAAAAAAAAAACCCTTTATGAACAAAATCCAGAAACATCACTGGGCTCTCCTGGTCCAAGCTCATTAAGATGGACTTAGGCCTGGTGGAAACTGTTCTGTGGGCTGGAAACAAACGTCTAATACACTTTATTAGTTTAACTGTTGTTACCTTTTTTTATATTTTATTAAGGTTGGTAAGATTTTCAAATTAATATCTGTTTATATTAAAATTTTTAAGTTCCTGGGGGAGAAGAATTTAATTGGTCTACTTGTGTGGTGGCTGTTTGATTGCAGGAAACCTGCACACCTGAGGTCATTTTGTTTTTATGATGTAATCAGAGCACACACTGAGGCGAGCTCTGTTCTTATGGTGCTGTCAGTACAGTTTCGCTTACTGAGCTGAACACAGGAAATGAGCTGTGTGTGTGTGTGCCCGCGTGCGTGCGTGAACACCTGTGTGAACGCCTGTGTGTCTACCTGCATGGCTGTGTCGGTGCCACATCTGCATTTGTTTTATACCTAATTAATTGGGTGTTCACCATTGAATCTTTATGTGATAGAAGATAATCATTGTGTTTATGTAGAGATTAAGAAATCAGTAATGAAATCCATTTTAATTCAATTAATGCCAATAGAGTAGGAACACTTAAGGTAAAAATATTTATTTCATGACTGCAGGTTGAAGAAATACAGTAAGGTCTGGAAATGTTAGGGGACATTTTGACTATTTTCATAATTTTAGCTTTGTTCGCCTAAAATTAAAAACAATCAAGCTAGTATTGAAATGCATACTTCCAACTTCATTTCAAGGAGTTTAATAAAACTAATGGATTAACTGTTTAGTAATTACTTCCATTTTTATAAATAGTCCTGCATTTTCAGGCGATCAAATGTAATTGTGCAGTTAATTCAGATATGGTTTCACTGATTATTTTTTCTGTTCCAAGCATGTGACCCAAGTCAAAGGAGCTGTTATTGCAAGTGAAACAGGTTAGAAGTGAAATCAGTAGTTCAGGGCATTCTGAGAAATAAAGAACACAGTTTTGAGCTGTAAGACCCAAATGCCTGAACAATAATGGTGGATGATCGTGGGATCCTTTCCATAGTAAATGGAACCCCTAAGTTTTTTAACTTCAAGGATAAATTATAGCAAAAGTTAATACTTTAATAAATTGTATTAATAAATGGTATTCTTTATAAAGTTCAAAGGCTTTGTCTACAGTGTTAGCAGTAATTTGATGCTGACAGTGAAATTTCAGTTTCATGTGTGTTAAAAGTATTTGTATAGATTTTAACAGTGCCTGACAGGGTGTCATCAGTGACAGCTTTTGCTGTCATTTTTTGCAGCTCTGCAGCTTTTGCACACTTGTCTTCTGTAGTACATGAATGTACTTGACTTCACTAAGCAGGTGTCTACTCTTGGTTTTTCTCTGCCTCAGATCTTTTTTCTGATCTTTATTTTTCTGCCACAGTCTTTCTCTTTTGCTACTTTTTCTTCATCCTGCTGCCTCTGCATGTTTTTGTTTTTCTTCTTTTCTCCACTAGCGTCCCAGGAGGTCTTTCATGGGGGGTAAAGGAAAAATCTAAGACTCACACAGGCTTATTTAAATTCTTAGTAAAGGAAATCAGCAGATAAACAGGAAAGAACCTGTCACAGCAGCTCTGAAATGAAGGAAAGTTGATTCATCCTCCAGAAAATGCTATTGCTGTTCTGACCATCTCTGGTCAGTGTTTTCAAATATTAGTGCATCACATCACACATCACAGGCTGTGACAGTATGAGAGAACACAGACGTTCTGTTGCTTTGTAAAGGCTAATTATCCGTTTGTGTGCTCTGTGACAGACATTGTGTTGCTTCTAACTTTCTCAGAGTTCTCAAGTTTAATTTGACTTTTCCAGCAAATTTGTGCTCATGAAATTAACGTGACCCACAATCCAAGCCTTGTATAAAGCTTCAACTCTTCCCTGTTAATGATCAGAAATGGCCAGAAGTGGTATTTGGGGCAGTGAAACATGCAAACACAGCCAGCTGGACATACAGCGTGTGAGTTTTGGGCTGTTCCAGACAAAATAAATGACAAAATGCTAAACAGAATATTTTAGGATCCCAACAATGAAGAAAATGTTGAAAACTTTTATGGACCAGTAGTTTTAGTGAGGTTACTGTTACACATGGAACTTGCAGGGTGAGGGCAGTTATGGCAGCTCTCTCTGATACAGCCTGTCCTTACTGCAGTTATTAAGAGGGAAACATGATTAAATAAAGTACCGGTAGTTGACTAGTAAAAATATGAGAATATAAATTATTTATTTGGGACATTCTAAAAGTTCAACTGAGGACAAACTGGATTAGCAGACGGGCTGCTGAAAACAATTTTTTCCTGCTTCTTTCAGCTCAGCACAGAAACAAGGCTTAAGCTCATTTCCATCAGTTACTCTCAATTACAGTGTGTAATTGTAGAATTGGTAGCATAGCAAGAAGGTAAAATCGAGTTTATTCAGCCACTAAAGCTTCTTTTTTCTCATTCGTTTCTCTGCCCATTTCCTTCCTTTTTTGTCCCGCTTTCCCTTTTCTAACATCTGCGTTCATCCCTCTTTATCTTCAGTTGACAAGCCAACACCAGATCTTAAACCTAAACCTGCTGCACCCATAGTCCCGCCGAAGAAGCCGGTCCCTCCTCCAGGGAAAGGAAGGCCTGGAACGATCCCACCAAAGAGGCCTGACAAGCCTCTTGCTCCCTCACCCAGCATCAAGTACGTATGTTATTTACCTTTTTCTGCAGTTCCTGCCTGAGGATGAAGCACCTTTGGGAGACCAAGCTCTTTTATGTTCAGCTACTTTCAGTCATATAGTTTCAAAAAAGAAAGGATTCATATTTTGCACATATTGTTTAGCAGTATTAATCTTCTAATTTTTTTTTGATTTTTATTAATTTTAATTTGATTCATAGTGCTGAATGTGAAGCTGTTTAAGTAGTTTTGGATTCTCTGCAATGTTCCTCTTAACCACAGGCACAATGGAGAGGTGCCTTCCACACGACCAAAGTCTGAAGCCGAGCCATTATTTTCCACCAAACCGGCACCGTTGCCTGCTGGAGACTCTGGGGAGAAGTCGGATGCTGGTATGTCCCACACATGTATGTCAAATTACTGCAGTCATAATCCGGAATAGCTAATTATTTGAACTGCAGCCACTTTGAGTTTTTTTTTAAAGATACAATATCAGGTTTTTTTCAACTGCTTTGATTATTGCTCGTGTTTTTCCTATAGGAAATTACTTTCCCAGGTGATATTTCCTGGGACTCTAAGCATCATTTATGTGACTGTAGAATATAACAGCTTTCAATACAGAATTTAAATTTTTTGCAAGAAAATCAAGACTAATTCCTGAAGGGCACTGAAAAGGTGCCACCAGAAGTGTAGTTGTACTAAGAGCAAAAACCTGTTAATTAACTAAAGAAAATGTTTAATTCAGGATATTTTGCATAGTGTCAAATTTCAGCAATAGTTATACGGCATGTTTACCTAATTAGCTGAAGCATTCTGAATAAAGCCTGCCAGAAACTTAATATTTCAGCAGGATTTTTCTGCAGTGATTTATTTATTTATTTATTTTTAACAAATTAAGTCAACAGTTGATATATTTGCACTTACAGCGGGATCAGCATTTACAAAGGCTAATAAATGAAGATTTAAAAAGTCGAGGTGGAAGAAACCTCTTCAGCCATATTTCAGTTTGTCAACTGGGCGCTTTGCAACTTCCCTGTTGATGTGTGTGGAATGCAATCCACGACTTGTTGTGACAATAATACAAACTAATTTAAAAAATGTACTGTCATTAAATTTTAGTAAGAACTCATAAAAAATGCACAAAAATAATCTGTTTGTTTTTGTGTGTCTGAAAGGGGGAAAAAATGTGGATTTTTACGTATAGTTTAGACATTCACTTGGCACACGAAAGGTCACTGGTTCAATTTCAGCCAGAGACAGAAATCCCCTTTAGGGTTGATTCAGGACAGGCAGCCGGCGTAAAACTCTGCCAGGTCAACCCTTCAGGCTGCAGCGACCCTTGGTGGCAAAGGAGCAGCTGAGAGTAGCTTTAATGTAATTGGAGACTTTCAATATAAAAACGATTCTTCGGGTCTTAGTGACTGCAGCTTAACAGAGCTATAAAAAAACCCCAGATGCCTCTTAAGTGATTATTAAGTATAAAGATTTTAAATTAAAATATTAAAAGCAAAGCATAAACAGGAAATTAAGATTTTTTTTTACTAAATCTTTCTGATGTCTGATGGCAGGTGGTTGTTAAAAAGCCACTGAGAATTTTACAATAGCCATTTAACTGCAGATGTATGTTACTGTGACAGGAGAATAAAGCCCAGGAAGATTTGGATTACTGTCACATTTAAAGTGAAACAGTGAAAACCCAGTGAGTACTGTGCAGCAGCACTTTGCACCTACTCAGTGGTAAACTGCTGCCATGTAATTGCAGCCAAGATTGAACTTCCATGTTCATGGCTACGAGTGACAGACTGGCTTCCGGAGAGTCGTGTACTTTTAGCACCTCAACTCCCGAGTGAAATACGCTCTATTAAATCCATTTCAGGAGTCTTTTCTCTGAGACCTTTCAGCCTCCCTGCCTGCTCCCCTGCGCCTCCATAGCTGACTACACTCGTCTGTTGAACATGAACCTTCAAACTATGGATGCGTGGATGTCTGCTGCTCCTCACAGTTTTTGTTCCTCTGACTTGCACTAAGCTGTAATTTTAGAGTCGATGTCAAGTCGAGTGTTTCTCCAGGGGTCAGAAAGGAGTACCAAACAGGGTATACTTCAGGACGGGCCTACCTTGTGATTATCACGGCGTTCCTCTGATACCATACTGACTATCGACTTTTGAGTCTGTTGGAAAGGGAAAAGTTTTTCCACTTCTTTATGCATTCTGTGACATTCATTCCAATTCCTGCTCTCTCCAGCCAGCAGTTTGCTGTCATCTGAGAGGCAGTGGTTATTTTTTTCTCTTACTGACCCATTCAAAAAATGCAGCAGAAAAGTATCTAGAAGTTCATAGAAGCCCTGCAGCAGACTGGCGACCTCTCCAGGGTGT
The DNA here is from genome assembly GCA_015106715.1 of Bujurquina vittata. NCBI lineage: Eukaryota > Metazoa > Chordata > Actinopteri > Cichliformes > Cichlidae > Bujurquina > Bujurquina vittata. The sequence goes on along the minus strand of VUQK01007911.1, from coordinate 17,787 downwards.
ACCCTGCCTCTCAACCTGTGACAGCAAGGATAGAACCCTGAAGTGGATGAGTGGAAGAAGATGGATGGATGGATGGATGGAAGGAATCTGCAGCAATCAAAATAGTTGCAACCTGTGTCATTGTGACACAGAGTTGTATTTTTAAGGAGGGAGGTGCATGTGAGGACACGGTGTATGTTTGTTAAGGTTATGGTGACCTGCATGCACTTTTACTAGTACTGAAGCCAGGCACGAGAAGTCTTCTGAAGTTGACTTGAAATGAACTGCAGCAACGCCGCTTCCAGAAGGCTGTGAACAGTTAGAATAAAGTAAAGGTGACCTTATTAAGAGGACTCTGGTGTGTGAAACACACACTGCCTAAAAAGGTTGTTGTGGTGAAGAAATGCGCTTTCTGCCAGATGAAGTCAAAACATTTTGGTGTCTTTTCGAGAGAACAGAAGTTAGATTTGATGGATGGACGTAGCCATCATAATAACAGCTGTTGTGTTGAACTCAGTGGAGCCTTTTGGCTGCTGCCATGTTTGTTCTGTGAAGACACAAGTTGCCATATTTTGACCAGACTGTGTTAGCTAATAACTCATTCTTAGCTAACACAGTGTGAAAGGAACTGACTCACAGTCATGTTTGCATCACAGTCTCGGTGAAGGATGAAGCTGCTCGTGTTGGCACGTTTCACCAAATTGATAAAGTTAAAAAAAAAATCTTTACAATTTATTTTATTTCCGTTAGTTTGTTTTCTTTGTAAAGGTTAGTTTTTGTTGTTATTTCAGTGGCTTCAAATTTAATGGTTTAAATTGTATTATTAACCTTGTGCCTCGTCTCCTCCTCTGACTTATTTCCTGCTTGCTTCTGTGCTAAAGTTTAATCAGGCAGAAAATAACCCACAACCCCAACTATTTGCGAGCCATTATGATGCATTCAAAGTGAATCGAATGAAATTATAAGTGCCAGCTCACACGCTTTGGTCAGACTGAAATGTTCCCCTGAAAAATAATCCTGTTATTTTATTTTATCTGTCCTCAACAGATCTGATGACTTTTGATGACTTGTCGTCTACCTCGGAGAAACTCTCTCACCTCACGACTAACAGACCAAAGATGCCTGGCAGAAGGCTGCCCACACAGTTTGGTGGAGGACATTCGGTGAGCCCCCCCTCGAGAGCACATTTTATCCAAACATAAATCCACTGTTTGCACTTTGGTAACCTTATATTGACCCCATGAGACAGTGGCAGCTCTCAGCCCCAGCTAACCTTTCCCCGAGTCATCTTTGAGATTGTGTTACATCATCAGTCAGCTGCTCACATTCACATAATTGTAAAAGATTCATTCACGTCCTTGATAATGAGGACATCCCTCTGATGTCCCCGAGTCTTATCAGGTTTTTATAATAATGATTTAAATACATAGTTAATGATTCTTTTCAATTGCAGCCCAACAAGGAAGTGAGTGTGGAGAAATCCTTTAAGGTCGATGAAGAAGATGCTGCCAAACCAAAGCTAACAGAAGCCGTAAAGGTAATTTAATTTCATGTCCGTTTAGAGGAGAACCGTGGTTTTAACCTAATGTCATTCACTGGAGGCACTGATGTTCAGCTGTTGCCAGCGGCTCTGCTGATGTACTAATGGTACAGCACTGGGTGTTTCACAGCCAGTGTTGTATGGTCAGTATTAAGTACTGCAGAACCACCAGAGTAGAAGTAGCCACACTCGTGTCGTGTCCTGGAACTGCTGCTACTCTGACTTCTCACCACCTCACATTACAGCTCATGCATGCTGATCATTTCATGACACGTTACCTCTCATCTCTGTTCATCTAGAGGCTGCAAGCTGTCCTCCAGCTGACGGAGGCCCTTTGGCTTTCACATTTGGCTAATTAAAAACTAAAACTATCCCCAAGGTGACCTTTTTAATGTGTCACACAGTCCTGTTAGCAATGTATCACTTTTTCTGAGTGCACTGCACTGTCTGTAAAAACTGTGCTGCTGTCCTCCCTTAGTGGTGCTCTCACCATTCCTAAAAACAAACATTTAGTTTTTACTTAAAATCAGTGTTTACCTCCTACATGACGACACTGATGTGAAATGGACCAGTAAAGACTGAATATGTGCGTCGACTGAACAACAAGCACATAATCATGTTGTGTAAATCAGCCTCGCGTTTTTCTTCCTGCTGTAGCAAAGGATTTAAATTCCTCGTCTGCCCTGCTGTCACACTGGATTTAATTTGAGCCTCACCATTAAACTTGCATCACAGATACTTTTCCCTGAGGGTGCAAGTGTTAAAATGACAGGATAAAAGCATCCAGTTAAATATATATATTCTTTTTCTTTTTTAATTTACTTTTAGATTGAGTAACAGTCACTTTGGTTATTTCACTGTTTAAACAAACAGACCAGCTCATAGGCCATAACTATAGTCAATTATAACAGGTTTGCCTATGACCTCACACTAGTCACTTAATTCTGGACGTTTCTCTGCAGCATTACCATAGTAAACACAGAGAAAGAAGATCACGACCCGCTGTTCAGTCTTCCAGTTGAGTATTGCATCAATGGTCTTTAATGCTACCTAAACCTCCGCTGGTCACAATCAGCAAAGACATATTACACCTGGCTCTTTAGCTGGGAAGGTACGCAGCTTGAGTGTGGCAGAGTAAAGCCTGCCTTGGACCTCTCATAACCCAGTGGCTCAGACTACCAGAGATGGAATTCCAGGACGGAGAATCTTTGGGTCCTTCTCCACAACCTGTTATTGTTTCAAACCCCACATAATGCTTTTAGCTAGAGGAAAGCGGAAGAGCATGTTGGTCTGCTGCATTGCAGAGATTGTAGGCACACAAAAAAAAACTCCTTATTGAGTGAATTATTAGAGCTACTCACAGAGAATGAACTTATTTTAAAGAATGATGTATAGATATACTCAGGTGTGTGTGCAGGTTTAAAGATAATAACAAGCTCATGTACAACAAGATTCTGGACATGAAGAGAAAGAGGCTGATCCACTGTTCCTTGTCATAATTGTGTGTTCCTCTGGCATGGTACGCAATAAGAGCCTACAAGTCAGCCAGTGTGGTTGTGTTGGACACTCTGGCACGAACAGCCAAGCTGATCGCACAAGTGTTCAGTGGGGTTGAGGTCAGGACTGCAGGGAGGCCATCCCAACGTCTCCACTCCCAAATTCTGGGGTTACTCTCTGATAAACCAGCTCTGCAAGGGCGAGTGTTATCATCTTGGAGAGTTCAGTCCCAGACTGTGGAGATATGGGATCGCCACTGGCTGCAGAATCTCATCTCAGTATCTCTGCACTGAGATTGACTCCAAAGATGATAAAACTGATTGTCATCATTGGGGTACCAGAAGCTCAAAACAAGAGTCAGTAGCAGAATAAACTGTTTGGGATTGGCAGAGAAGATTTGTTTTTCAGCCCACCTATCGCCTCAGTGACACTGACCCTATTTAAATGCAAAACTAGTGAAAAAAAACAGTCAGAAAATATGAAGAAGGAAAACATGTGAGTGGAGTCCACCTGTGAAACAATTCCTGTTCAGGGGGGTTGTTTCATTGTTGCCCCCCTAGTGCACCTGTTGGTAATTTCATTAACTCTGAAACAGCTGAAACTGAACCACCCCCTCTGCTACTTAACTGACCAGATCAATGTCCCACGTTTAACTGAGTTGATGCTGCACTCTGAAAGTGTGTGATGACAATGCTGAGACCGCTAATTGCAGTTGTTACACAGGAAGTGGTGTTCTGTTCATTTTTCTTTTCTGCTTAGTAAATTACTGCCATTCAAATAGTCCTTCTTCTTCTTCGTCTTCGTCTTCTAAAATAATCCACATGTGCCAGATGTCACATGCTAGCTTTACCTATTGGACTTTCCACTGGAACTCATTTTCAGTTGTTTTTAAGGCGTTCATCCACGTTTCTCCTGTTTTGTGCAGCAGCATCTAATCATTCTTCTTTACCTTTCTGGCACTTCTTCTGTTACATTTTTCTGCTCTTTGTCTCAATAGCCTTCCACCTTATCCCACTCACCATCGCTCCACAAGCCTGCCGAGGCTAAGCCAACCCTCACGGCGACACCGAGCTCAGACGCTGGACCCTCCGTGGGCAGCAAGGCCAGAGTGGAGCCCGAAGGACCAAGCTTCCAGCTGGAGGACCTCAGGAGCCAGATGAAGGAGCTGCAGCTTACAGTGGATCTGATGAAGTCCCAGCAAATGTAATGAAACATGAGAATGATGAGGTTTGAAGAGTTGGAGGAGAGGTCAGAGATGGAAAGTTTAAATTATTCTTCAAGGCTGCAACCGCTCATTTAAAATATTACATTTTAAATGTATGATTTACACAAATTTATTACGTTGCTGCTGAACCCAGTATTACGTTGAAACAGTAATGCATTCTCCTGCCTCTCTGAATTACCAATGGTTCTGGTTTCTATCGAGCTCTTTTATTGCCTCAAGCAATTTGCAGCCATCATTGACCCATTAGAAATCAGAGCACTGTACTAATACTGCAGATCCTGGCTGCATTAAGTAACTACATACGGTGTGTTTAAGTGGAAGAAATATGGGCTTTAAATGAACCTGCTGCATTTTGATCTTTCCTGTGACGGCAGCCACATGCTAATGAGTGTGTTTATTTCCAGGAAAGAAATAGCGGAGCTTCGGGGAGAGCTGGATGAAGAAAGGCAAAAGCGTGTGTCCCTACAGGTAACATCGATCACAGCTGAAACTCACACTGAGCTGTCCACATTCATTACTCCCAATAGTTTAAACAAATATTGATGCTTTTTGTACCCACACGAATAGCAGACAGCTTCATACAGTAGTGACTTTTAACCAGCCCAGTAATAGAGGCAGAAGACATGACAGCTTAGCTAGCTGTGCTGCCTGGATTACATTTTTTCCCCAGGCTTATGAATTATGTTTTTGCTATGCAGTGTGAGCACAGCTGGGGCAACATTTACCTTGTCGTTTTGAATAAGTGCATTTTATTGGCAGTATGTGAATGGAGTGTGATAGGTTCAGATAATTTTATAACAAACAAGGAACGAACGCACAGCTCTTATTTTACTTGCAAGGGAAGCTGTCCTCTGCGTCCCTCAGGACACAAAGGAGGGATCTTCTCCGAGCCGCTGACCCGCGCTGCCTTTATTCACACATTGATCCAATAAAAATCTCGTGAGGCCGTAAACCTCCGGTTACAACATACAGTCAGCAACATTCCTATCATTTACCATATATGGATGTGTGCTTACACGCATGCGCATGGCGTACGTGGCTTGCATGTGTGCACTTTCATATGCCGACTTCATTTGCATATGAAGTTGGTCGTAGATGTCCTTTGTTGTAACTATGAGGCAGAATTTGTGTGCGTGCGTGTGTGTAGTTGTGGCTCGGACAGCCTGTGATAAGGATTGTGGTCTTCCTGTCATATATACCACAAGCCTGTCCCCATTCAAGTAAAGTAAACCAACAGGATTATATATAAAACAACTCGTAGAAATAGAAGATATTATAACTCATAGAAAGCCAAACTAAAAGTTAACATAATAATTCCAACAGAGGGGAAGGGATGTGTTCTTTTCCAATCAGTTGTCTAAACAGAACACTGATTCAGTCAGCTAAATAATGAGCTGCAACACATGACAACACAGTAATTTCTCATTGTTGTTCCTTTGTGTCAGGGCCTGCTAATGGTAAAAGAACAAAACACTGCGATCTATGCTATGGTGATTAAATTCAGAATGAGGTTACCCTCGTCGGCTAACATTAGTGCCAAAGCACAAAATGCTCTTTTAACACTTTCTAGCCTCGAGGAAGTTTTTCATATCACAGCCTATGCTTTGGCACATGCTGAGGCCTCGCTTTATCACCAGCAGCAGATTGTTTTCCCTTTCCTCCTGTTCTTGTCTTAACAATCTCACATTGATGCAAGTCAGAATGACAAAAAAAAACTGGCTGTATTTGCTCATTTGAAGATTTCAGCCCTACGGCATCTCTCGCACACGAAGCCTTCCTTTTTTCTTTTTTTTTTTAAAATCTACACACTAAATGTGTAACTGTTCAGTAATACATTAAGCCCTTAAGTGAGACACACTACCAGATACATTACATTTACTGTCTGTCATGAGCTGTCTCATCAGCTCATAAAAGCATAAGTGTTGTATCAGCTTCGGTGAGGCCAGTTGAATTATTCAGTTTAGTCTTTCTCACCTTCAGTATTGAAAAGTTGCGAGAGATGCATCAACAACATCATTGTCGTTTTCACTGCTAATGGCAGTGGACAGTGTCTGCTCTCTCTGAAACAAACATTTTGCGTCATCTCATCTCCATATGAGAGAGAACAGGCGGGAGGGCGTTTGTTTCATTATAAATTTCAGCCTAATTTTCATCTGCAGAGACGCTGGTTTAAATTCACGTTTCATCAGGCAGCTGCATGAGAGCAGCTACGAATGGATACAGATCTTATATATATGGATGTTTTTAATAAGGTTCTGTGTTGACGGTCAAGAATGAACTTTGCTATTTATTCACTCGAAATCAAAGGAAAAAAAAAAAACCCCGTTGACTGAGGATGCCCCTTTAAGCTGCCTCGCTGCAGTGAACACATTCAGTCTCCCTGTGCGGCTGATGTGCGATGTAAAAGTGCCTGGCCAGCCTTTCCGTTCCCAGCATGGCACCAATATAAATCACATCACAGGAGGAGGGGTCCCCTGCAGAGAACCCCGGGCACGCACAGACTCTGCAAGCAAAGAAACATACCCGCAGATTAGTTGAAACACCCTCAGTTATCTTCAGCTTCCACAGATGCATAGAAAGAACTGGAAAAGCCAGCCCAAGAAATTAATAAAATGCAGGGATTTCATCATGTTTATTGTTTCACATGAGTGTGGAGCTTTTCTCTGGGTTTCTGTGTTGAAGCTTAGATCCAGAGAGTCCCTTCAGCCTCAGTCAATACTGACTGTTACAAAGTCAGTGTTTAAGCATAAAATAATCAGTGACGTCAATTCCTTCATGATAAAATGGAAGTCTGCTGGGCCTCACCTCTGTTAATTCCAGTCTTTATATTCTTTGATGTTAGCTCTTGAAGCATTTTTAATGAAGTTATGTAACTGGATTGCCTGCCCCATAATAGTCTGTTACTAAGCACTGATTAGGCCTGGAGAACCATAATCACTATGGAAAAGGTGTCTTCCCCCAGCCAGCTGGCATGTGGTGGTTTGAGGTTTCTGGCAGTGATTAGTGTGATATTGATCGCGGAGAGGTTTGCTGTGTGATTGCTTTGGTCGCTAGCAGATTGGCGGCGTCATCCGTATTTTTCATGGAAGATGTTAGCAAACACAAACTAACTGGTAACATCATGGGTGCAGTCATCTCGTGATTGTTGTTGCTACTGTGTGATGTGCAGTATTCCAATTTCTAACTGTAATTATGAATGAATAATGAAGCTTGAGGCTTTGAGTTCAAACTGTACCAACCAGTGGTTGACCTCACTGTGGCTACATTAATCTTTCATATTCAGCGTGTCACTGATATATGTGACAGCTCCACAAGTCACAGTCCAGTGGGCTGAGCACAGATGTTGATGTAATACTTTCCACAAATGTAGGACGACTAAAATCTCCTGAACTTATCAACACCTGTTACTTCCATCGATCCTCAGCCAGTGGCTGCTGGGATACTCTAGAAGTGAATGTCACTGTGCTGAAAGACATCCGTGCGGCTCAGGTTTTTCCTCCAGCTCGTGCTTTCATTGTCATTCAGTTCTCCTAATCTCCACCACTGAAAAGCCCCACAGCAGGATGCCACCATCCTTCACAGCAGGGATAATGACAATAGCTGCATTATAAGGTGAACCTACTCTGGCAAATAGGCCATAGTTTTTCCAATGTGATACTCTGATGGGCCGAAACATTATGAACAATCACTTAATTTGATGTTATTTTGAATATCTGAACTCTGTGTAACCTCTGAAGGTCTCAGGCGTCGCATCATTCACAGCGTATCCTGTAAAGCCCCTGCAGTGGAGGGCTGTAGAGCTCACAGCATTATGGGAGAAATTATTGTGTGCATGCCTGTTTGTGTGTTCATGTACCTGCAGCGATTGTCCAATAACAGATAAAAGTATATAAAGCTGTGTGAGATGAGACTGAAGAATCAGATGACAATCACAGCTCAATGTATCTTCACCGTTCTGCATTCGTCACCTAGGCAACATGCTTTTGGCTTCTTTAGAGAACTGCACGGTGCTTTTCCAAGGTTCTGCATGGGTGGAGTTTCCATAGTCGCTCTCTCTGCACAACAGCTCCTTCAGTGGACACTAGTGTAGCTCCATGAACCCCACGTTACACAATAACTGTAAGAAATACCTGCAGAATATCTCAGCGTGCGTTAGTGTGTTTTTTGCTTTGTCTTGCAGATGGAGATCGAGAAGCTAAAGCGAACCATCCACTCGACGTGAAGGCCCTCAATCTAACCAACAGCAGTCCTCGTGGTCAGCTGCTGGCCTGTCTGCCGACCAATAAGAGAGCGGGAGGGCAGTGACGGACGGATAGTTGAATGGACGGAGAGAGGTTGGAGAATCACATCACCCACCTCGAGCACAGTCCTTTTTCAGTGATCTGCAACGAAGAAAACAAACTCTCCCCATATTTGTAAGACATTTTGCACATATAATTTTTTTTTCAAACTAGGTGTAATTAAATTACAGATGTATATGTTTTTCTTTTTTTCCCCATCTTGCCAACAAACACACACCTACACACAAAACAAAACTAAGGCCTTACTTCAAACTACTGCGCTGGACTCACAGCTCTGCCGCTCCGGCTCTCTCCTCTTCACTCCGGCGTTCCTTGAACTCCTCAGGGATGCTCTCAGTACTACTGACTTTGTGTAAAGCAGGGGGTGCTTGTTTTCCTTGCCTATTTCTTTTTTTTATATATATATATATATGATGCACAAAATTAATTTTAAAATGATTTGATTATTTGAGTTATCCTCTTCAGATTGAAATTTGTTTTGTTTCCCTGTCAGCACAGTGCCGCTGCAGAGCAAACTCTCGCTTTTCTTTCTTTTTGTCATTTATATGTTTTCTAGCATTCCTATCCAGGGTAACACTACTGTGCCTGCTTAAAAACAAAAACAAAAAAAAATCTATTAAATGTTTGTAATGGGATCTGGAATATTTGCAGCATGATATTGTATATCTATATTTTTAAATCTACTGACCTGCCTAGTCAAATATTCTATAGAAGGCCCCTTCTATGCTGGTCTCTTCTATTTTTGTCAGACTGTTTTCACCTACTGGGAATGTTCTCAGAAGCTCAGCCAGAGTCATAGCATGCAGGGGAAGAGTGAGGAAGGAGGGACTGCATTCTTCCAAAAAGGCAGCCTTGTTTAACGATCATCTCTGCAACAATCCCACCCCCCCACATCCCCTTCCTTTCCGCCCCCTCCCCTCCTTCCTCTCATTTATCTTGATTCATGCTGAATCGTGCGATGTCTAACGCGTGATGCACGGGCTTGCACCGGGCTCCTGTGCTGTCCCTACTTCATTGTGCATAACCCCCTTTGTGTTCGTCTCCGACTCTTCCCACATTCCAAGCACACAAGTGAAACTAACTGGAAGAACTCTGTAGAGTGGCCCACTCCCATCCTCCTCTCTGTCTGGGCTACAGGAGCGCGGTTCAGTTAAACCCCGTCTGTGGAGATATTTTTGTCCTGGCATCCTTTTTTTTTTTTTTTTTACTCATCTGCTGGCGAATGCTGGTGAATGAGATGATCCTGGTGGAAATTGGGGCAATAAATGTCAAACAGTTTGGTTTTTTTGGCTGTTTTAGCATCAGAGATGGCACTTAGTGCCATAAATACTGGATGCAGAATTCTACTTGCACCACCACGATTTGATCGAGCAGATGGTTTGTCACTGAATTCTGCTCAGACTTTTCATGGCAGTAATGTGAAAAATGATCAATTACAAGCTGATGCTGACCTGTTTCACATTTAAGCCCGTCCGTCTTTGGACATTTATTACCTGGCATGATAGCTGCCACACATTCTCCCAACAGCATGTTTAATATTTACCAGCCACAGCATTAAAACATACTTGCCCGATATTGTGTAGATTCTGCTTGTGCCACCAAAACTGCTCTGACCCTTTGGGCACAGATTCAGGAATGTGGAAATCCTGTGGCATCTGGGATTTGGCAGTGCGGATCGGGGAGCTTTGAGCACTTTTCCTCAATCTGAGCAGTTTGTCACCATCTTGTGCTCTTTGTTGGTTCTTCTATCCTGAGGCAGGCGCATTGTTCTGCTGTTCCCACAGGGGATGTGCTCGGCCTGTGAAAATGATGATTTGGTGCTGGAAGAACATTGCTCTGTAACATGATGGTCAGGGTCATTTACTTCACCTGTCAGTGGTTTGCAGGCAGTGGCTGATTGCTGTATGAGGTCAGCGAATCAAACGATTAATTAATTAAGCTTCATAGAGCTATCAGGGCTGACCACTGGGAGTCAACACATAGGGGCTTTAAGGTGGAGTGCATAAGCTAAAAATAAAATGATTACTTACTGTACATTAAGCAACTGTAGCTCCATTTCAGGCAGTTTCAATAGCACGACGCGCTGCTACACTTGGGGAAGCAAACTGGCAACTGGATTTTTCTCGTCGTGATGTTTAAAGGGTGGTGTCATTAAAGCAGGATGTTTTACTCAGTTCTAACTAGAGCCCGAATATATTTTCATAGGATTACATTGCTGGGAAGGGTCGGCCCAAATCATAACTAAACATTTCTGTGCAGCTGGGAGGGACCTCTTCCAAAATGAAAATGCCTCCATCCAGATTCAGGCGAGCTTTGTTTACCTTGTAAAATGTAAATAAAAACAAAATGCAAAATAGTAAAAGAGAACATAAATGTTGAAACTGAGAACTTTTTTTTTTTTAAGGGTTTTTGAAAAATGCTGTCATGTCCATAAATATTTGGACACCACAGTGGATTTTAAATCAGCCGAGGTTGAAGTTCAGCTTTAATTCAAAGGTTGAACAAAAGTTTTGCATTAATTGTTCATTTTCATGACGTGTTCTGCAGCACGTGGCGCTGATGTCACCCAGTGACCAGCATGCCGCTGTCACAGCTTACCTGAAATTGTTGCTGGCATCAAATCTAAAATGAGGATATAATTTTCCAAAACCAGATTTCTCAGTTATAACATTTTATGAATTGTATTTGGGCTATTTTCATTTGAATGTAGGTTTTAAAGGATTTGTAAGTCTTTGTCTTCTGTTTTTATCACCATTTTACACAGTGTCCCAACATTCACACAAGTGTACGACCGGACCAGCCAAACATCCAAATGGAAAAGCCTGTAACAGAAAACTGCCTGTTTGTGTCCTCGTCTCTGCTTTTTAGGCATTCTGGCTGCACTTTATTGGGTTTTCCTTTAACTTTGTCTCCAGCCTCTCTGTCTCTCTCTCACGCACACACGTGCGCACACACACACACACACAGTGTTGAGGAGAAAGATAATGGGGTCGTTGCTCATCGCTTTCAGGTCCTGATCTTTGCAGAGGTACTCCTGTTGGCTTTATTGAGCAGTGACCTTGACCTTGACCTTGAGCTCCCAGTGGGACAGTTTGCAGCTGAGTGCAAAGTGGCCGAGATGAGTATTAGCATCTTCACGTTGATGCAGGCGTTCTCAGCTGGAAACATGTGGGCTTCCCACTCTGAGCTGGGAATGAGTCTGCCTCTGTATCTTTGGGTCTTGTTCATTAGTGGAGGGAGAGTGGAGCTGGAGTTTGACACACAGTGATAGGCTGAGGAGCTCAGCGATTTTGGGATGGGCTCAGTAGAGGAGCTGCTCCACATAGAAGTATCCAGTTGAGGTGTTTTGGGCAGGGGAGCTGATGTATGTGATCTAGCCAAGCAACATCTCAGTACAGCTGGAGGCTTCTGTGCTGCTGCCCCTGCATTCCAAAGATGGGTGAGCAGCAGAAAATGGATGGAGTGGTTAGTTAACAACTCTCCTTGAAGACTCCACTCAACTCTGCACCATCATCTGCTCAGCTG
>VUQK01007909.1:40716-51478 GCA_015106715.1 Bujurquina vittata | reverse complement strand
GGAAACTGCGGACAAACCCATATGGGACCCATAATGTGTGCCCTTACTTATCCTATATGGGGCCCACCAATGTGTGCTGGCAGGGATTCTTTCTTTTCTCCATGATTTTATCCTCAGTCTCGGTTCTGCTTCCTTTTGTAATTATGTGTAATCCCATAGCTGGTTTTCCCGCCCCCCTGTGTTCTGTGTCCAGTCTCTTCCTGTTCCCGTGTTTCGTTACTTCCTGTTTTATTTTGATAGTTTTGTGTCCCGTGTCTCGTTGTTTAGATTCGGTCCACCTGTGTCTTGTTTTCCCAGCTGTGTCCTCGCTCCCCGATTACCTCGAGTGTATTTCCTCCTCTCCTGTCGCCATCCTGGCTTTATTTTCTCCCCATCAGACAGCGAGTCCTGCGTTTGTGTCTGCAGCACGGTGACACAGCACAATCAGCTGTTTCTGAGTCGCTGCAGGTTTCACTTAAGTATTCAAGCATGATTTTCTCTCATTCAGTCCTCTGCTCTCAGCGTCTGATCCAGGAGCTGATTTGTGTTTTCATGTGTTAAATTCACACTTTCGTGCTCCAGCGCAGAGAGCGTTTCACACACGAGATACGAATAACATTTTAATAAAGGAGCCAGTGGAGAGAAAAAAGTCTGCTGTGTTGGTCCGTTTGTGCAATATACCGTAGCTCTGTGGCAACAAAGACACTGGCTAAATGTGTCAGTGCGCCTTTGATTAGCCGATCCCTTCAGCCTGCACATGAAAAGCTCAGCAGGAATTCACGCGGCATAAAAGAGCAATTTGTGTCTCCAAGGTTGTGATGTGTCCTCCGTGGCTCGCAGAACGTCTCCGTGTCTGAGCCTCTTTGAGTCGGTTTCTGCCCATTGTGCCGCAGGAATAAAGACCTGCCAGGTTTCAGTTTTTCATCTCCTCTGAAATGCTCACGAGAACCTTTTTACATGTCCGTTCCCTCGTTTAGCAGAATGTATCCAGATGCTGTGAGGTGCCACAGCATCTGGATACATGCAAGTGGCTCTTGCTGATTCTTTATTTGATTGCCTGTTGGGATCGTCGTGCAAAATGTCAATAAAAACAGAATTCAGTCATTTTCAGGTCTCATAAAACTGTATTTTATTCACGCGAGTACATAGGAAACATATGAGATGTTTAAATTGACACATTTTATAATTTTATGATAAAAATGAGCTCATTTTGAATTTGATGGCAGCAACAGGATGGGCCAACAAAAGGCGGGAAAAGAAAGGAATGCTAGAGGGAAGGAGCTGGAATTTTGGAGCTTATCGGGTTAATTAGCAGCAGGTCAGTCACATGATTGGGTATAAAAGGAGCTTCTCAAGTAAAGATGGGCAGGCATTCATCAGTTTGCAACAAAAAAAAAGTGTCTGCAGATTTATGTTCATTAAAATTGAGACTTGAGACTTTGAATATCTCATTTACAGTAATAATATCATCAAAGACTCGGAGAATCTGGAGAAACCTCTGTGCAGGAACGAGGATGATGATCAGTATTAGAGGTCTGAGATCTTCAGGCAGCGCCGCAGTAAAAACAGGCCTGATTCTGTCCTGGAAATCACTGCACGGCTCAGGAACACTCCCAGAAATCACAGCTCGGCGTGCCGTCCACACAAGCAGGTCAAAGCTCCGTCATGCAGAGAAAAAGAAGAAGCCGTATGTGACCGCCATCCAGCAACAGCACCGTCCTCTCTGAGCCAAAGCTCGTTTAAAATGGGCCGAGGCAAAGTGGAAACTGTTCTGAGGTCAGCTGGCTCTAAATGTGACATTGTTTTTGGAAAGCATGGCCACCACGTCCTCCAGGCTAAAGAGGAGAGGGGCCATCCAGCTTGTAATCAGCCCCCATTCAAACGCAGCTCTGAGCTCTGCATCAGTGCAGCTGGCACAAAGGTGTATCCAGGTTTTAGAGCATCGGTGCTCAGGGATCTTTTTGAGGGAGGCCTTCATGTTTCAGCAGGATGATGCTAAACTGCATCCTGCATCTATTCCAACAGCACGGCTTCGTAGTAGAAGAGCCGGCCTGCAGTCCAGACCTTTGACCGGCTGAGAACATCTGGAGCATCAGGAACCCAAAAACAGGACAGAAAAAGTCCCGAGACCAAACGTTCCTCTCCCCAAAGTCCAGCAGCTGCTCTCCTCACTTCCCAGAAGTTCCCGCCCTGTCTCAGGGTCGATGATGAGTTCATCTGTTTCTTAAAAAGCTAGTCTTCTCCGTTTAAACAGTTGCTGTGTTCTGCTGTGAATAAAACACGGGTTTGCGAGATCTGTAAATCATCAGTGCCCCAACCTTCTTTGAAACTGGGTTGACACATTTAATTGAAAATAGCACAAAGATAACACATCAGCTGCTTTTGATTAGAAAAAACTGCAGAATAAAGGGCCTATTTCTCTCCTCTCCTTCAAACTCTTAGTCTACGCAGCCTTTTTTGTTACATATATATTTAGCAAGAGAGAAGCAAAACTGCGCCACTCCCATCCTCACCACCTGCGAGATACAGAATTATAACTTCTGTTAAAGCCTGAGCTCCTCCTGGTTCCTGTTTAAACCATAGATTCAGCCAACCTGGCTTCCTCAGACCCTCCTGACTGTTCCTATAGCCCCCCCTCATTAAATAAGAGAACGCCCCACATCTGTGTGACTCGTTACCAAAGCAACTGTGCTCAGCAAACCCAGGATCTACTTTTAAATCACTTCTCAAAACGTAGTTTAGCAAGACATCGTAGAAGTACCTTAAATCTGCATCCTTTCAATGACCAGCAGGGGGCGGCTCCTTGGACTGGGTGAATAGAAGTGTGGGAAAATGACCCTCTGCTCTGACCTCAGTAAGCGCTTTCCCGACAGGTGACCGTCCGTCTCAACGCTGCATCCCCGCAGCTCAGATTATCTTCAAAAAGTTATTAGTGTTCATCCTCTGGGGACCATTAATGTCTGAGATATTTGCAGAGCAGCCACTGACATGTTTTAAAACGTACATGTTAATGACATGTCCTGAATGCCTGCCAATACGCCCCACTCTGAAGGGTCATTCAGCTGTTAATGCATTTGTTTATTCCTCTGTATATCTGTTTGTTTACTCGCGTTATTAAATGAGTTAAAATGTCCTTGAGCTCCATTATGGCCGTCCCAGGTCGTGCCGATAGAGCAGCAGCAGCAGCAGCAGCAGCAGGTTTGTGACTCCAGCAGGCTCCAGCTCTCTTACAGTCCACACACCCAGACAGTCACAGGATCAGTGGTGAATTTGCTCACGGCAGCTAATTGAAAAGGCTGCTCGGCTGCTCTGAAACGCTCTTGGCAGAGGTAAAGCGGTTTAATTGAGCTAAATTTGTCTCAATTAAGGCGCTCACTTAAAAGCGAGAGACGGGCCTGGCAGCGAGCCTGGTGGGATGTAACGGTGAGGGGTCCTTACCTGTACATTAGAGAGGAAGGCATTTAAATAACAACACACACACACACACACACACACACACACACTCCCCTCGGCCTTCTCCCCCTACCCCCACTGTTAGTGACTCAGTGGAGTGGGACTCAATTATTGTTAATGGAAGTTCACTGCATAGTTTCTAAAGGGAACCCTTGTCTGCTGCAGATACGCTGTTCTGTTCGCCCAGTTTCAGTCACACAAACAAGTGAAGCTGCAGCTGCAGGATGCAAAAAAAGTTCTAATCTTACCTTCATTTTGTTGCTGTCTTTTAAGCAGGGGTGGAAGAAATATTCACATCTTTTATTTAATGTTCGCCAATATATTTTTTTTTTAATATTTTTAATTGAGAAGTGAATCGAGAGTCCCGAGTTTACAGTGACAATTATTATAATTCATCCACAGAAACGGAGACTGGTGCATTTCGAAAATGCTCCACTATGGAGCCCATTTTTAAATCATTTTCACACCGTTCCTGCGTAAACGGGAGAATGAAAGGCATCAAAACGTAGTCATTTTCACCTAAAATTCCTCCACTCAGGCCCCGTTTACACGACACACGGTGTGGTTTTGGTGCGTTTCAGCCTCCCGTCGACACGGAGACGTTTCAGAAACGCTCTGGGTTTACACAAAAACGTTTGAAAAGATGAAAACGATGTAGTTCCCGTTGCCAGGCCACAAGGTGGCGGTGTTTTTTTTTTTTGCAAAGCTTATTTACACAGCAAGCGCATGCGTGGAGGGAGTTTGTGGACTGACGACGAGGTTGGATCGCCGCTGCACTCAACACTCAATGATAAAACTGCAAAAACACAAGAAAAGATCGACTGTGAATCGCGCTACTCGAAGTTCTCTGAAGCACTCGTGAATGCTAACCCTAACGAGTGTTGTTCATCTCTTAGCGCATGCGCGAAAAACTGTGGCGGTCGCAACCATGGTGCGCACGTGTGAGGACCCCCGTTTCCAAAACACCCCGACTTCAACCGCTTACACGACAACAGAGGCCGGTGCGTTTCTGAAACGCTCCATTCTGGACCCCGTTTCAAAAAAGCATCGTTTTCACTCCGTTCTCGTGTAAACGGGAGGCCGAAACGCATCAAAACGACACTGTTTTCATTTTGAAACGGTGTGGTGTAAACGGGGCCTTAGAGCAGTAACTCAACCCTGTCCCGGAGTGGGTATTCCACCCTTCTCCCACTGAGAACCATGGCCTCAGACCTGGAGGTGCTGATTCTCATACCCACTGCTTCACACTTGGTCGTGAGCTGCTCCAGCGCGAGCTGGAGGTCCCCCACCTGATGAAGCCAACAGGATCACATCATCTGCAAAAAGCAGAGATGAGATCCCGAGGCCACCGAGGTGGAAGTCTTCGCCCCCAGTCAGTGACAAAGGGCAGTCCTGGTGAAGTTCAACACCCAACAGAAATGGGTCTGACTTACCGCTGCCCCCAGCTCTCGCTGTGGTTGTACAGGGACTAAATGGCCTGTGACAACAGGCCAGACACTCCAGCACCCCCCCACAGGATACCCCGAGGGAGGCGGCTGACTGGCTGACTGCCTTTATTCAAATATTTGCTCAGACCCAAATGCAGATACGTGCAGGCTGAAGTTAAACTCAAAGTGAGCATTTTATGGAAGTCAGAGAATAACGAGTCTAAAACCAACAGGCGACCACAGCTATGTGGACAACACACCGAAGGAGTCAGGAAACTGAGGCAACATACACACAAGGGGTGATGAGGGAAGAGGACACCGGTGGGGACCCACGCACAGCTGAAGACAACAGCATAAGGAGACTGGGGAAGTAAGACCTGATACACCATACAGAGGACAGCCATTAGCAAAATGAAACAGGAAGTGCGGCACAACAGAGCAGAGCGATAGGATTCACTTAACACATCACTTGACTTGATTCAAAGACACCAGGACACGACGAACATAGAAGGATGAAAAACAGATGAGACTGGCACAGAATGGAGGTCTGGACTTTGGCTCATTGGAACGCTTTGATTCTTTTTTTAGCCTTTTTCAGTTGTTGGAGGTTTGTTGGTGTGCTTGCGCTGTTGACTCATTTTCAGCCAAGCTGCAGCTGTCAGACAGACGGCCTCACATTTAACTCTGGAATACTTTTGTGCACAGCGGAGTCAAAGGCTGCAAGGCGCCCACGTCCTGTGGCTGCAAACCAAGCCCAATCCATCAGCCCTCCATCACCGTGCTGACAGATGGTCTGAGGTGTCTGTGCTCATTGGTTTTCCCCCAAACGCGGTGCAGTGCATTATGGCTGAACATCTCCACTTTGGTCTCATCTGTCCAAAGGACGTCGTTGCAGAGGTCTGGAGGTTTGTTGAGCTGCAGCTTTGCAAACCTGAACAAACCCAGCCCCGCTCCCACTTTCTTTTTTTTGAGAGAATAAGATTTCTTACTGACCACGCCACACTTATTCATTCTGTTTCTAAGTGAACTGTCATGAACTTTGACCTTTAACCTGCTAACTGAGCCTGCAGAGTCTGAGATGGAGCTCTTGGGTTCTTTGCAGTTTCTCTGAGCGTTGCACAGTCAGACCTTGGGCTGAATTTGCTGGGACATCCACTCAAGACTGTAGCATTGTATTAACACACACACACACACACACACACTCGCACACAAAATGAATAAGATAATGTGTGTTTGTGTGTGTGTGTGTGGGGGGCTCTTAAACAGCTGATAGTTTTCTTATTTCGGGCCACACTGGGTTTTTGTTTCCCGGTATTTTAAAACCGAATGTGCTTCAGGGACATTTAAACTTCCACCACTTTGCCCTTGAAAGCAGCAGTCTTCTCTGCCGATGTCCTTTTCTACTCTTTATCTGTTGGGATTGTTGGAAATAATGGGGATAAAATCACGATTTCGAGCCAGTGGCAGTTCAACCAACACCCCATTAGTCAGAGCGGCGCAGGCCTCGGGAAGGACACTTGAACTGAGTGCCCCCATAAACTGCATCAAATGATTGGATTATTTGTTTTTACCAGCGTTTGGCCCCATTCTGCTCAGGCTGATTGTGCCCATTTATCTTATTACAGCGGTTACGTCTCCCTAAAAGGACAAAAGAACCAACCTTCATTTTTGGTTAGGTTCATAATAAATGGATCTTTAAAATTTATGCTCTCGCTGTCCTGCTATTGCTTCTTTTTTTAAAAGAAAGATCAATGGTTTTGTCTTTATTGATCCAGCAGGGAAATGATGTGCTACAGCAGAAGCATAAAGAACAGTGATACAAGCGGGCCCACGCTGAAGGCCTTATGCAGTCCCTCTGATGGACGCTGACTCTAAATTTGAGTCCCATGTTACAATATGCCTTGTGGACGATTTTTTTAATGCGCTTTCTGACAAATAATGTGCCTTCCTTTGCAGGTAGTTGTGAGAAGGTTTGCGCTACAGTTCTGGTGACTATAGCAGTGCATGAGGATGGTGGAACGGATGCAGTTCGCTCTGGTTAAATGAATGAAAAATGTGGGGATAAAAATGCTAACAAAAAAGCTTGAGAGTCCAAAGCCAATGGGTCACACCACAGGGGGCACATCCATTTTTCATCTGCAGTCTATGGACTGTTAGCAAATGTGAGGTTTTCTTGACTGAGTGCCGTTCCACTAAGCAAATAAAAGGCCCAGAGCAGTTTTCTGACCTATGTCAGCTAAGAGGAGCCAATAAAGAATGGCTCCTGATATGGGCCTAAAGCAGCAACTGACCACTCAGTATATGCTCAGTATATGCCATCTGTTTGGATGTCACCAATCATTTATGGGGAGGGACCTGGAGAATGATGTTAATGTTGGGAAAGGGTTTCTTTAAAAGTTTTGCTGCCTAAATTTACCCAAAGAGCAGGTAAAAACAAGACTTAAAGTAAGAAAATGTCACAGTATGGTAAAATATCAGCCCCTGGTAGGAGCTGAAGCCCCTGTAGGATGTCTCCATCCCTGCATCTGCTTACTCTTTATTTCTAAACTACTTTGTTGGAAAGAAATGAGGTTTTTCACAGACGTGACTGAGAACGCGCTTTAGCGCCTACTTCAATCACCTCATCTTGACTTGTGCTGCCCTCTGGTGGCGACAGGCCGAAGCAGCACCACTTGGGCCCAGAGGCACTGAGGCCCAAGTGGTCTCAGGTTCAAATCCTGGTGTTACTGAGGTCATTAATAAGCTGCCTGGATGCGACTGAAGCCTGTTCGATCGGGTTCAAAGATGGTCTGAGGAGAGACACACTCCTCACTATCAGAGTCCTCAGCGACTCTCAGGATGAAGTGAATGGTGGACGTCTCGCTCACAGCAGCCTGGCGCCTCCTCCTCATGCTGGTCACCAGCAGCTCGGTGCTGTGGGGTTGCAGTCCATTCTTCAAGCAGCATCTGTGCAGGTCAGCCAGCGCGGCTGGAGGACAGAGTTTGCTCCCAGACTGGTTGCAGAATCTCATCTCGACATCTCTCTGCATTGCGATTGCCTCCAGTGATCGCAAGCCTGAGCGTCAAGCACCTGGAGGACCAGAGGCTCAGAACAGGAGTCGACAGCAGAATCGTCTGTTTGGCAAGATTTTCATGTTTGCTCAAGCCATAAAAGCATTTTCCTGACAGATGTGGCTCCACTGAAGACCACCACTTTGTAACATAATTATTAAATACAGCTCCAGTTTTCACGTAAAACATCTGCATGAGGACTCACAAGCCTGAAAATGATGTTTTCTGCATTTCTGTATTTATTTCTGACCAAACACACTCGATCTGCTTCTTTAGCTCCTGCGTGTTCAAGAGCAACCATCCAAATTGCTCCTGCGAGCTTTGGTCTGCATGTTCTGTGCATGAGTTTGGGTAAATTCAGGTTTGTTGCACACTTTTCTTTCTTTTCTTCCTTTTTTCTTTCTGCTTTTTTTTTTAAAAAATCTCTTTCCACTTTTACTTCTTTTCTGCTTTCATCACATTTAAGACCTCATCGGCACATCTAAACTGCAGCTCTCCACCCTCTGAGAACACTTTATTACTGATTGCATTTTGGTGTGCAGGGCCTGTAATTGCACTGTTCTCCTGACACCTTTAGTTTGGTAAAGGATTTGCAGGATTTCTTTGAAGACAAACTTTTTCAGTTGGATGCATTATTATTGTGTTTCCGAGCCCATAAAGTATGAAAAACAGCACAATGTTTGTACATAAAAAAAAACCCTAAAACCTCAGCAGCGACAGCAGCGCGATGTTTTGATCTGTGTGTGGGATTCGTGCAGCCCTCCGCCTCATGCTGTGACATTCAAACAGAGCTGCGTGTCATTAGCCTGGAAGATCTTTGGCTGCCACATGAAAGCTGAAAGCTGGCTGATCAGCAGGGAGGGGCTGCTTGCTGCACAGGCCTGCGACCGCCACCGGGGCTTCTCTCGTTTCCCCCAAACGGGAGTCTGTTTTGCAGCCGACTCACAAATGACCGGGGTTGGTCTCGTTAGAAGTGAGGCGAAGAGGGGGCGGCTTAACAACACCAGAGTCCCCGGTTTTTATTCGCCTCATTACTGATGGAGAATACAAGCAGAGGGACAAAAGGCAACAGGGAGGAGAAATCTCTAATGAGAAAAAGAGCAGATACTCTCATCTGCACCGCTTTGCATCTGCACAAGGAGATTCACCTGAAAGGGGGGGGGGGGCATGCTAGTGTGATGTGCTGAATAAGAATAGTCTATGGATATGCATAAATGCAGAATAAATATGTAGATGGTTAAATGTCCAGCGAACAGAGGGTGAGGTTAGTCCAGGGTGTGCAGCAGCAGCAGCAGTCCTCATGTCATGTGATGCAGTTATGGGCAAAAGTGATTCCTGAGCCGAGCTGTGGTTCTGCCACGGGTACTCCTGCGTCTCCTGGTTTTGTGTGAAGGTTGGGAGAAGTTTGCTTTCGGGCGTGTTTGTGGCAGAACGCGAGTAAAGCAGTTAAAAGTGTCGCAATCCGACACAAATCACTGAAAACGTGACGCTGCCTTTTGGGGACTCGATGAGACACGAGTCTCCTGGTGACTCCTTCATCCATCATCATCTTTGATACCTGCCCTTCTTAAGCGAAATGTCATTTAAGGGCCCCACTATTAAAGATGTGAAACGTTCCACCAGACTGTACAAATCAAAACAGCAAAGACGGAAAAGCTCAAAAGCTTTAGTTTGCGGCAGCTGGGATCGGCTCCCTGATCAGACGGATGAAGGCCGATTTACTTTCCGTCCTCGTTAACTGTCCCAACCTGATCAGCCTCCCCTGCTTTAGCTTTCACCCCTTTGGTTCTGGATGGCCTCGTGGACTGTTTACCTGTTTTCTCGCCTCGCGTTTCTAATGAAAGTTTTGAACTGTGGATTTTTAACTTTTTGGACACCACCTCCTGGTGCCAAGTGACTTTTGTTGACATTTAGCCTTCCCCTCCAATCCTGAGGGTTAAGCAAAATGTCAAAAAAGTAACTTAAAGGGCCAAATTGTATGTTACTTTTGACATAATTCGTGAACCGGAAGTAGGGGCGTGACCCGCGGGCACCAAGTTTGGACACCCCTGCACTACTGCATTTGTGACCCATTCATCAGCCACAGCATCCTCCCTCTGCAGACGCTGCAACTCTTTACGCCTCCTCTTCCTCAGCTCTTTTCTGCCTTGCATGAGTTATGATATTTGAACTGTTGTGCATTCATACAAGTTTGTTGCACCTGTAGCTTTTACAAGGACAATGTTCCTGATTTCACAGCAAAGGTACATCATTACATCTGCGAGTGTGCTGACAGGTAAGACATACTACTGGAAGATTTTAATCTGCGACAAAACTGGCCGGCTTATGTTAATTCATAAAATAACGGCACGACTCGTAGTGCTGAGATCGCATGTTTGTCCATTTTTAAGCAGTCGGCGCGGGAACGCGTGGCGCTGCAGCGTGGGCGCCAACACAGCAGTGCAGGACTCTGAAGCTGTGCAGAGATTAAAGTCAACTCTTTGTCAAGCAAGAGACTCGCAGCAGAAAGTAATTGGTGCCTCACAGCAGGGGCGCCAGGCGCAAACATTAATAACCAACGACTCTTACTTCTAAACTTGTGAGTCGGCCACGTTTCAAGTAAGAACAGCAGACCTCGGTGTGTGGATGCACAGCGAGTGTGCGTGAGAGATGGCAGACAGCAGCGCTGGTGTTTAATCAGCTCTGCCGCATCAAGATGTCATGTAAAGCAAAGAAGGAAGTCTTTAGATCAAAATTGATTGTTTCAAATCCACGACATCCGCTTTGCACGCCTGCGTCGCCTTCTCGTTTATCGGGAAAGAAAAACTGATGTGTTAAACTGCCCCCTCCCGGGGGGGGGGGGGGCCGGGGGG
>VUQK01007909.1:2700-19577 GCA_015106715.1 Bujurquina vittata | reverse complement strand
CCCCTTTTGTCAAAATGGAACAACCAGGGGGAGGGGCCCCCCCCCCCCCCCCCCCCCTCCTGAAACATTAGCCCTGGATTCCAAGGAGCTCGTCCTGCCTCTGCTTTAATTATCCAGCGCCGGTGGAGGGATCTTAATTTTAACGACTTCTAAAATGCTCCGTCTCCAGATCCACTGCAGAAAAGAAGCAGAGAGGGTGGAGGGAGGGTTTGCAGGCTCTTTATTAACCCTACAGTGACTAGCTAATGTGATTGAAGTGGAACCACCTGGCAGGGGGAACTGTATAGTCAGCTGCCACTGAAGGCCAGCGAATGGGGAGGACCAGGTGCTGCGCTCCAGCCTCTTAATTGTTGCCATGTAATAGCTTGCCTCAGTGCACAGTACGGCTTGGGGCTAGGATTAAAAAAAGAAAAAAAAAAGCTGTTGCTGCTAGCAAGCACACAGAAGTCCATTTTCTTTTGCAAGCCCCCCCCTCGCCCACCCCCTTTATGCAAGACAGACAGACAGACAGACAGACACTCCTTCAGATGAAATGAAAGAAAAAGGGAAGGGACTCAGGCAAGAGGGGGTGAAAGCTGTTTTTATTTGGTTATGTGGCTGGAGGAGGCTATCGGAGGTGAACAGCCACAGCGTCCGGGGCTTTGGAGGCGTCTCTATCTGCTCGTGGACGACAGCGTGGCTTAAAAAGCTGCTGGATGGAGCAAAATATCAGCCAAAAGCAAATCTGACTCCCGAGTCTCCAGAGGCGGACTGAAGCACACCGAGGCTCAGAGCTGGAGCCAAGTTATTCTTCGCACTCCTTCAGCTAGAAAAAAAAAAAAACCCCTAATGGGAACTTTTACGGTCTATAGTTCTGCACAACAAAGAGAAGAAAACACGTGCACTGAAGACACCATCCAGCAGTCTCAGAGCAGTTTGTGAAGAAGTGGTCTCGGAGTCGTATCCGCGCACATGACTGGAAGATTTTCCCATTTTCAGGGGCAAAAGGCTGCATGTGGAGGCCGGAAGGGTTGTTAGTAAAATGCATGGAATCATTTTTCCTTTCCAATCAGAGGCCCACAGCCGAGTCCCACACTTGAACCTTTTTTTACTCAAACTGAGTTTTGAACTGAAACTCGGCAGCATTTAGGGTTTATTGAAAAACTGATGGTTTCCCGGTGATTGCGTTGAAATGTTTTCACATTCGGGGGCTGCTTGTACACAGTTGCAGCCACCTGATCGGAGACGAGCTGTCTCCAAACAGTCGCAGTCAGTAAATTTGGGGTCGCGCTGTGGTCTCCGAACACCGTTTTCTGTAGTGTGACCGCAGCTGTAGACAGTAACAGAAAAAGACTGTGCTTATGGGTTCAAATGAAACAGTTAGAGTTTAGGTTTGTTTGGTTTTCCCGCGCACACAAAATAATCCCCCACTAAAATAAATCCAAGTGATGCTGACTGGAACGACTGGCAGTGGATTCACAGCAATGAAAGGGTCTGGCAGAAAGAACTGGGTCTCTGGATCGACTTCAGACGTTAATCACTTCCCGGCTGAACCAAAGCCACCTCTGGTAACATTTTCAGCTCAGGTCAGCCTGTAAGTTACTGAGTAATCCTGCTAACAAAAGAAACATCCTGTAACCTCCTCAGCAGAACTCCAGGTTTTAAATACTTGCTCTCTTTTTTAGATTTGTACTTATGTGTCTTTATTTTATCCACTTTGGGTGAAGAGCCTCGTTACTTACACTCACACTCCCCCATTCGCCGTTAAAATATAAAGATGCAGGATTTGTCAACACTTTTGACATGCTTTGAGTTTATTACTTAAGGCGTTCAGACCTGTTTATGCGTGAAGCAAAGTGCTCCGGCTGCAGATGAAACATAATCTCCTTGAGTGCGACTGTGGCCGCAGATGGAGCTGATGCAGCGAGGAGGATCAGCAGGAGGAGGCTGAGTGCTGCGGCGTGCAGGGACCTCCAGGCTCCCCCGCTGCGCCGGCTGCCAGGTAACCGTCCGCAGGGCCGGACCACCTGATCTCCTCCGGGGCACGAGGGCGGCGGCACGAGCCTGGCTGGGACTTCAGCAGCAGCAGCAGGATTATTCTACTTACAGAACAACCGTTCTGCAGGGACGCTGATGGTGCAGGGTTAGCAGTAAAAAAGTAAATGATGTCAGTTTGTTGCTTTTTGAAATGCGCGACTGCTAAATGTTCGAAATGTTAACAGTTAGCAGCGCATCAGTTAGAATCTGAAGGGTAAAAGCTGTAAACCTGCAGAACACTGAAAGGACCCAACAGGGGCCTCCCTGCCGATTGCTCACTCTAGACAACATCACCTGAATTTTAACAGCTCTGCACGACGTCTTCAAATTAACTGTTTTGTCTGTTAGTTTTTAAACATCAAAGATATTTAATGACAAATAATGTATTTTTAAAAATTATGACATATGTAGGAGATAAGACCAAGAAAGAGATCATATCTGACGCTCTGCAGCCAAACCGTGTCATTACCAGGTGACTCTCAAATGCAGACGTGAGACACTAAACAGAAAACTAAAGGTGGGCTTTACCTTATAAAGCTAATAAGCTGATATCCAAATAAGGTGCAAAGACTAAATGACGTGCTGGCAATGGACACAGGAGAGCAAACAAACGACCTGCTGCAGGGAAACACAAGACTAAATACACACTGAGCGGTGACTGACAACAAGACACAGGCGGGAGCAGTTGGGGCAGAACAATATTAATAATGCATTTTATTTATAAGCACCTTTCATGGCACCCAAGCACACTTCACAGGGGAGAAAACAAGACAAACCACTAAAGCACAACCAAGAAACTAAAACGACCAAAAGAACTAAAGCGAGTGAGTTTTGAGTCGCGATCTGAAGATATGAAGAGAGTCGATACTGCGAATGTCTGCTGGGGGAGAGAGCTCCATTCGCAGTGAGGCGGATAGAGGAGGAAGAGCGGAGGGTGCGAGTTGAGGAGGTGATGGGAAGAAGATCAAGTAGATAAGGAGGGGCGAGGTTGTGAATGGCCTCAAATGCAAACTGAAATCCTGAACTTAGCTGTGAGCCAGCGGAGCTGCTGTAGGACTGGGGGGATGTGGGGAAATGAGGGGCTTCTGCTGACAATGCCAGCGGCTGAGATTTGACCCATTTGAAGCTTCTGGAGGGACTTGTGGGTTAGAAGGGAATTACAATAGTGACACCTAGACTCTTAACATGAATGTACAAGCTACAAAGGGTGGGAAACTACACCTCCGGCTTCACTACCGAGGCTGTTTATTAGCTCAACATTTAATCTGCCATTTCCATATTCTTATTCCTGAAGTTCAAAGTTCAAAACAAGTTTTTTTTTCATCTCATGCTTGGCCTTTATGCAGCCCATCAGTTTATCCTCTCTCATCCTTCTCAACATTTTTGATTGGCTGCCCCCTTACAGCAAAAGGTTTGAACAGCAGGTGGGCGGGGCTAAAGTTGTATATCTGAGATCAAAGTGCCATCTGAAAACTGGGGTGTTAGAGCATTTTTGCCTCTCTGTGACTTCCTAACCAAAATAATTCTAATAATCCTGCACTGGGCTCTGGTGCAGCGTCTCTGTTCATCATCAAGGTGTTTTGGCTCCTCCCCCTCTAAGCCAATTCCCTCCTGATTGGCTGCAGGTGGGTGAGGCATCTGTTCCTCAGACAACCTTATTTGGGATATCTGCTCTCTGTGACGTCATGCAGAGCCAAGACTAGGAAAAAACACTTGAAATTGAATGTTTAGCGCTGTCTCAATCACAGGGATTACTTGTGCTTATTGATCCATACTGTACACTGACCTCATTATTTGAAACCAAGAAAAATGACATTGTGTGAATATCTCTTAGATGCTTCTGACAAAACAGGAGAAAAAAGTGCAGCACCAAAGCGTCACTGCAAGACACCAAAATGTTTCAGAGAAGTCTCACTCACAAAATCCTTAAAAAAGCCCACCTCATGGTCATGAAAGAGCAACGTCAATGCATTGCTTCTACGGTGAGGGCTCATCTTCTGGGGAACATGAATATCTGCGCTAAATGTTACGGCACTACAGTCCACATTTCCCAGCTTTTCAGTCTGAAATGAAGCGACACATGCTGAGCTATTATTGACTCTGCATTCAATCGGGAAAAAGTACATTTCAGATATTTTCAGAGAAACATTTGTTGAGCTAAAAACCCCAATCTGATGAAATTTCTAGAGCTCTCCAAAGCACTTCTGTCATGTTGCTCAGGGCGTAATAAGGAATTAATTTGCTCGCCTGCTGGATCCTCACACGACACGCATGAAAGCATTTAATCAGAAAAAGTAGAAGCAAAAAAAAAAAAAAATCACAATAATAAAGAAAGAAACTGAACTTCACATCCTCTCACATGACCTCTGGGCTGTCAGTCAGTCATATTCTCATTCATTGTTTACAAATGGATCAATGGGATATTTGCAGCCCTAATACTCTGAGCCTGCTTCATCCTGCCGGTGCTCAGCTGCCTTTGAGGGGAATGTATCTATAAAATGTCTCAGGGAGCCGTCTCTCCATTTGACAGCCCTTCGGGAGAACAAAGGCTCAGCGCTAATGCAGCCCAGATCAACCGCCTGCTTTTCTATTGAGCAAGGTGCCAAGATGCACAGGCTTTTAATGCTGAAGCGCCCAACGCCGGCCGCGAGGGACCGTCTTCAAAGCCTGATGCAAAGTGAGTCATCCACCACCCGTCTCATAATACATCCCCCTTTAATTCAGCTCCCTTTGGTTAATTGTTTGCCATTGTGTTTTACCCATCTGAGCCTGTGTCAACAATCCAAAAATTAGTTGGGTAAAAAAGGCTGGTTTGCTGATCGGGGACGACCTAAAAGCACAGCAGCCTGGAAAAATGTGGACCGGTGCGGGGGCTGTGCAGCCATCTGTGACCCCTGCGCCTCACCAGACAGTGGCAACTAGCAGGTCCCATATGGCGAACCGCGTACTGCCGGGTGTCGCCCTCTTGTTGCTATTTTGTTGTTGTTATTTATTTACAGAAGCAGTCAGATGAGATGAGCGAGGTGGGGCTTTTGCCAGGAAGTTGGGTTTTTTTTTTCTTTTTTGAGATGATTTGGCGCGATCACGGCGTCCAGCAGAGTGCCGGTCCAGCCCTGCAGACAGAGGGAGAGCGGGGCCGGGCCATCTGTGGGACAGGCATGGTAGACGTCGCCCCAGCTTGTCTGTTTGTGTCTCAAATGGTGCCAGAAAGTCACGGCACTGTGGCTGATTTCATCTCCACCGGATCCACGTTTAGTCACACTTTTGTTCACACCTACTCATGGTGAAAAAGTCCATCTTTGCATGTCTCGACACATTAATGCCCCCCGAAATCAGATGCACAGATCAGAGCCCATAGTTATCAAACTGATCAATTCAGTTTCCATCCTTGTCCGTTGCATGCAGCAAGCCCTAAGTGTCTACCTTACCTCACCTTGAATCCTGTATCCAGGTGGGAAGTTCACCTTATGCTCAGTTGTTAAAAACAGAAAACTATCCATAGAGACCAAAAGTGTGCTCTGTAACAGGCTGTCCACGTGTTTTTTTCTGCTGTCAATTTGTGCATTTTAACACGCGAGTCTACATGGATTGACTCCCTTTTTGGAGCCAGCCTCAAGTGGCCATTAGTGGAACTGCAGTTTTTGATTCTACCACTTTGGCTTCAATTTTTAGCTCCACTCAGCGTAAATCCACATGAGAAAATATCGGCCATTGCATTAGCACGGTGATGCAGCTCGATACACTTACAGCCAAGTACAAAGTGTCTGAAGGATCCCATTCAAAATATGAAAACATGAGGTTAGTAATTATGTTCCTGCATGGTTTCAGTTGTTTGCTACTGAAAAGTAACGATCCTGATACTGGCCTGTCATAAAATTAGTGTCAAGGACACCATAACCAGGAAGCAGGAAGACATCATACACTAAAGAAGAGGCCTTGGATCAATTAGCTTCACATTTTTACTATCAGCAATGGATGTGTGTTTCAGTAAAGCTTCATAGTGTGCTGCTTCGAGTCACTGCAGCCTTTTCTGGACTAAAGCAACATCTCTGAATAAGTAGACTTTTTAGGTCTTCTGTATTTCATGGTAAAAAGGAAGTACATCCTCAGTCGATGCCCTTCTTTACAGCGTTGCTTCAGTTCACTGAGTTTTGGAGCATTTATTTATGCACAGCTCTTTTAAGGTCCGGCCACAGCTGTTCCGTCTGGGCCAATGCTACACCTCCATTCTGTCATTCTGCTGGAAATCTGCTGCTGTGATTGGGATCAGTGTCCCGTTGCAGGCTTTGGACAGACATTTGACTGTTGAATACTTTGGTGTGCAGAGGAGTTCATGACCATAAGGTGCCCAGGTCCCGTGGCTGCAAAACAGACCCAAATCATCAGCCCTCTCCCACCGTGCTGACAGGTGGTCTGAGGTGTTTTTCCACTTTGGTCTTGTCTGTCCGTTGTTCCAGAAGTATTATGGTCTGTTCAGATGCAGCTCTGCAAACCTAAGCCCTGCTGCTGTTCCATTCAGAGACAAGAAGCTTTTTCTTGCTCAGCTCTTCCAAACAATCCACACTTGTTTAACTGTGCCGTCAAGAGCTTTAGCATGCTAACTGAGGCCTGACATGTAGCTCTTGGGTTTTTGGGAGTTTCTCTGAACATTCCAGTCTGACCTCGGGGAGAGTTTTCTGGGAATGTTTTCCACTTGTGAATAACTCTTCTCGCTGTAGAATGATGGACTTCAGATTGTTTGGAGACGGCCATTAGCCCTCCCAGACTGATGGGCAGCAACAATTGCTTCTTGAGATCACTGCTGATGGCTTTCCTCCTTGGCATCATGATAACACACATCTGACTGCTCCAGACCAGCAGAGTGACAAACCTCTGCTTTCAAAGAGGTGCTCACACTTACTGACGATCAACTAATCAAGTGCGTCTGATTATCAGCACCTGGCTCTCACTCTCTTATTTTCTATGGAAGCAGAAATGATGTATTTCGTTTTTCCCCCACACAGTTTCGGTCACGGTTAGGGGGCTGTGTGTGGCGAGGGGTGGACCCAAACGCAGGACGCGGCAGACAGGACTTAAACTTAAAACAGCTTTATTTGCTGAAGGCCCGAATAACACAAAACACAAAATCTCAACCAAGACTGAAACAGAAGGGCAGAACGCCAATCCCGGGAGAAAACCACAAATCATTAACTGGGGAAAACACACAGCTACAAAGGGGAGAACACTGCCGACGACACAACAAGGACCGGGGGGGGAAACACAGGCACTAAATACACAACGGCATGATGAGGGAGCGGGCAACAGGAGGTGAGCAAGGCTGAACAAAATGACACTAACGAGACAAGAGGAAGCAAAACTGAATACAAAGCACCAGGAACACAGGACTGTCAAACTGAAACAGGAAGTGACTAAACGAAACGCACGTGCAAACTTAACACAGAAAAGCAGACTAACAATTCTAAAGACCACACAGGGAACGCTGGGACATAAAACTAGACACAAGACATGAGGCTGAAGACTAAGACACACTTGAACACAGCTCATGGGAACATGAGGGAAACAGGAAACGACAATACTGCATAAAACACCAACACACTGCGCACTGGGCCACCGGCCCAGGGTCATGACAGTTTCTGCATTTTGGAATCGTTTCCCGCTAAAAAACGGATTATTTTTATTATGGCCAGATGCATAAAACATGAATATGTGTGTCTGTAAGGTGAATATGAAGCCACTGCTTGCCCTTGGCTTGGCATAAAAACTGTAATAAACCTTTATCTTCTTATTTCATTGTGTTGCATGTGCACACTTTAAACTAATTTAAAGTTGATAAGTGACAGAAAAAAAGGCAAGCCTTGCATTTTACACATTAATGAAATATGAGATTGAAAATTTCAGCATAAAAATATGCATATTTTATTTCTGCTGTTCTACGGACAACCTGCTGCTCAGTCAGGGTTTCAATAGAAGAGAAATGCCAACAAAGTGGCGCGGCCACCACGTCTGTCACAGACGGCATCAAGCTTGGGATCACTGGACTGCACACACTTCAAATTCAGTCAACAAAACCAAGACGATGCCATTCCCCCCCCCCAAAAACAACACAATGGCACATTAAACAGTCCCCAAGCAGCAGCAGCATGAAACTGAGTGTAACTTCAGGAGAGCAGAGTGCTGATGAAGAGTGAGAGAATGTCCCAGAGGTTCAATTACTGAGCTGCCACAGGTCCTCTCAGCCTTCATTAGCTGCCTGCTGGAGCAGACGCTCCTTCCACAGAGCCGGCGTGGTTGTTGTATTGTGCCAGACCTCAGGGAGATGCCTTTCTCTCCTCTCCCCTCTCTAATGATCACACCAAAAGCTTTCTCAGAACTCGGAGGTGCCGCTGTGTGCTGTTATGTGGTTTGTTAATACTGCGGGGACGGTCTCGTCAGCCACCTCTGCATCTTCACGTCGCCGCGGCACGCACTGTTCCCGCCGTTCCCACCTGAGCGCCTAACTAGATGCCCGGGCGCTGGCATGCCCGGGCAAGGCGGAGGCTGCTCAGTGCTCTGCAGGAGTCTCACAAAGACTTCTGAAAAGAAGCCGCGGCGTCACGTTTGCAAATGAATAAACAAATGCAGTTGTGTTGGAGTGATGTGCTTTTCTGTCAGCTCCTGATGATGCCAAAGTTGCCTCTTTAAATTTCTAAGAACCTGGAAACAAAACTGCTAAAACATCCATAAAACCTACAGAACATGCAGCCTTTAAAAAATGATCCCACCCCCCAATAAAACGAAGACAAAGAAGCGCTTTGTGGGCACCAAAACAACAACAACAACAAACCAAACCGTAATTTTTGACATCACTGAGTCTCATCCATGAGAAACGCGGCTCTGACAATCACATTTAGCGGCAATCAGGCCTCATCTCCGTTACAGCACTGTCTTAATTTCCTAAACCCTAGATGCTGATGAAAATTTAATCTGCTCACTTATTTGGGTAATGCAGATGGAAATTAGATTATGCCGTATCTCAGTGCCGAGCCATCTGGGACAAGACTGCCGCCTTTGACTTTCAACACCTCCGTTTTTGCACCGCCGAGTGCTCACACGGAGGAAATAATGGTTGAAGAGGGAGAGAATGTTTCAGTACTTCCACAGTAGAGTCAAAAAGTTATTTTTGCATCTGTACGTGAAGCACATGCTGAGGATATTCTAGCGCTGTCTACCGTGCCCCGTTTGGCAAATGGGAAACAGCTAAAAAGTCAAATTTCTCTCACATTTAGCAAATGTGAGAATTAAAAATGCTCTGAACTCCTCAGCTGCACATGTCTGAACTTCACATAAACATATAAAAAGACTTTCTGCTCGTTCTTCCACTCTGTTCTACTTGTCTGCTAATGGTTCACGGTCACTTATATGCTCCCCAAGGAGTTAGCGATCATTAAAATTTCAGCATATTTAGTCTCCATATTCCCCAGCTGGTTGGTGAGTATATAGTTCCAGGAGGTTGCTGATTATTGCTGCTTTAAATCAGTCGCAAGAAGGGTGCTGCACCAGCAACCTCCTTATGATTGACTCAGCTGCGAGCCGACCTTTCCCCCAGGTTTGCACAGAAGACTCTGGCGCTTCTGCAAACTCTTGCTAAGTGATCACAGAGACCTTCCAACTTGAAGTTAAGGTTGTACCTTACCACTGAAACTAACACATTCCAAAAGCTTTTAGTTTGAATTCAGATGGTCTCTGGCACCGTCCTCAAAGTTTCACAGTTGCTTAGCAAGTAGTTGGCGAGCATTTGCAGGCAAGTCAGCGTCTTCCACCCAAACTGCAGGTGACCCCTTCAGTCTACGAGCAACCAAAAGCCTCACTTTGATGATAGAATTCAGCAACCACTTTCCCTATCCACATTCTTCTGTAGCACCTGCTTTTTGCCACAGAGGCACTGACCAGTCTTTGGGTGTGCGTGACTGGGGCTTCGATTTCAAAGTGATTGGCAGAAACTCCTTCCAACCAGTTGGGAATACTCATTATTTCTGGTGGTTTTCAGGCAGTCTCCAGTCGGTCTCTAGGCATGTGTGTGGCCCACTGGTGGACGATTGGCGGGGGCGCAGGGTCGTGACAGGTCGGGTGCAAGCAACCTGGGAGAAAAATCACATGCAGCTAATGTTTGACATTAGAAATTATTTTTATGGCAGAACAAAGAAATTCCCCTCGGGTACGTTAGCAAAGCCACTAGCGACAAATACGACATCAATCCGAAATAACTCGTTATGAGTCTGTTGCAAATTGGAAAATGTTTCAGTGTTCTGGTGGATTTGGTTACATTTTGAACAGCAGGGAAAGCACAGAGGAGAATGTTTCCACAGCAGAATCACACAGCTGTTGTTTTTGTATCTCTATTAGGATGCATATGCAGGTATTGTGGACATTACGGCTGCGTTTAAAAATCACACCTTACTGTATGTTAGCTGAGAAGAAGGGAGATGCTAAAGAATTGAACTGCACCCGAATTTGTGTAGGTCAAGCTGAAAGAGCTCCAAACTCCTGCTTCTTTTACGTGTAACTGCACAAAAACGGCATCTCTCTGCTACGTCTCTTTTAACCTTTTTATCGAAAATCCAAGATTGTAAATTAATCCAATAATGAAAAAAAAAATATACAAGGCTGCAGTGAAACTGTGCAAAATAAATGCCGTCCGAGTGCGAAGGAGACTTGACGAGGAATTACAGAGAGTCTGACTGCGCTCGCACTGGACTGCCTAACGCTGTGGAGATGCTGCACAGGAACTGTTCCCAAAGTGGGCTGCAAAAAGCAAAACTCATTTTGGAGGCTCAGAATGAGGCTTCACTAAGCAACTGTAGCTGCATCCGCCTTTAACTGGATCCATCATAATGTTAAAGCAACCATAAGGATCCAGGTGTGGCGACTCAGGCATGGCTGCTCCATGTTGTGCCTCCTGTGAATGGCTTCATATTCACAGGCCAATTATCTCTCTGAGGGAGGGTCCGCGTGACCGCAATGCCTCTCCTAGAGGAAGGTCGGTGAGGCTGATGGGGGCTAATTAAGCAACTGTCGCTGAAGGGGCAGTTGAGTGCGAGTCACCGGGTGCTTTACCCATCAGAGGAATGTCTTGTTTCTTGAATTGAAGGACATATCTGCTTCTCAGAGCAGAGAGTTTCTTCGAGCATGCTTGACCCACTTGGTAAGCACTTCCGAATGCCCCTGGTGGAATCTATTTCTTCATATTTTTTTTTTTGCACCACTTCTTTTTTACTCTTGTTTACAGCTAAAGTGTGCTGGAAGGAGTCTCAAGGTTAGAGAAAGCAGCAGCACTGCCCCCTCCATCAGAGACGCTGGTGAAAGATAATGACCTGTCAAGAGCCGGGACTTTCTGTGTCCTCGCAGCATCTTTGAGGTGAGGGACTTCTCGTCATGGTCTGCCATCGCAGTAATCCTTTCGCCCGCAGCTCCATTAGGCGATGAAACAAGTTGTCCAAGTGTGGGGTTGGAGGGGGTTAATCCTGCAGCAAGCTCCTCTGTAAAAGGCCTCAGCTGCCACCATCCAAACCTTTTGAAACCTCTGTCAGTTTATGGAGACTTCAGACAGCCCATTCTCCCTGACCCTTATTGATTCAGGTCTGCACTATGCCCTCTCCAACTCCCCAGCCGCCCACACCCACACACACATGCTGTCTCCAAAGAGCCCGAGCCCTCGAGCTACAGCGCTGGGGTGCCGTGATGTTTCAATTACTGATGGCTGTCATTGTTTGGGGGTGACACCAGAGAACCTTTTGAACAGTGTGACTCCATTTTAGAGAGGAAAAACCATTGAAGATGTCTCTCGTTCTATTGATATTGCCGATTTGACCAACATTCATCAATACTTTAAATATTTGATGGCAAAGTAACGCGAGTCACAAAAAAAACATCAACAAAATATCGCTGAAGTGTCACAACGAAGTGAGTGTATCATAAAGAGACGCGACATCAGATCCCGCGTGGAGCCGTGAGACGGTTCTAGCTTTAAAACTAACACGAGACCCACAAATGTTTAATTCCTTCCCTCGTCTGCGGCGCTTTAACATTTTGATTAATTAGCTGTATATTTACTGTCATTAGACTTCAGGGCGTATTTGCCATTTGTTTACAGCAAGAAAGTTCCACTACATGTAAATGTACTAATGAGTACATTGGGGGTATATCAACACTGGTGGCAACACAGTAATCGTACTCAGGTGGACCAAAACCACCAGAACTCTGCAGGGTTTTGTTCGTGGTGGGAATCTGGATGCAGCCACCAGCTCGGCTGCCTGCCTCCTGTAGGTGTGCTTTGTGTTCTAAGAAAAACCTAGTTCAATATGTTCTATTGATTCTCATCCAGACAAGCTGAGAGACACGATGTCTTCAGTGGGTCCTGGGTCGACACCGGGGCTTCCTCCCAGTGGGACATGCCCGGGACCATGGCCTCGTTCTTGACTGCAAATCCCTCCAGCGTGAGCTGGAAGCCAGCACCTGATGAAGCCAACAGGACCACATCATCTGCAAAAAGCAGAGGTGAGATCCTGAGACCACCAAGGCAGAAGCCTTCATACACTTGGTTGCACCTAGAAATTTTATCCATAAAAGTTATGAAGGGAATTTGTGACAAAGAGCAGCCCTGGCAAAGGCAAACACCCACCGGCATGACCTATGGCCAGCAGTGTGGACCAAGCTCTTGATACAGTTGTACAGGGACCGAATGGCTCATCACATTGGCCCTGTACTCCTGAAGTACCTCCCACAGGGACACAGTCGAAGGCCTTCTCCAAGTCCACAAAACGCATGTAGACTGGATAGAAAAACTCGCAATGGGTACCTGAATATTCTCGCGAGGACAAAGAGCTGGTCCAGCGTTTCTCAACCGGGGCAAAAACTGCGGTGTTCCTTCTGAATCGGTTGGATTGCCCGACTTTGCTGAGGCGTGCACACCAAGACAGAGCCTTCAGGAACTCAGTGACCCCAGGGGCCCCGCCACCAAGAAATTGTTAACGACCTCAGCGACTTGCTGGCAGGCCAAATAATCCAAAAGCTTGACACCACTTATCCAGGCAATCTGCAACAACCAGACAATATCGCGCCCTGACCACAAGACACTTAACATTGTCCGAGGGCTGCTGCAGGTACGAGTGGAGATGTGCAGTCCACTAGAGCTTTTTTACCTACCTTTCTGCCGAGGGGTCAGAGGTCACGGACAGGCATCTGTACAGGTGGAGGTTTCAGTGTCTTGTTCCTGGTAAAGTTAGACAGAGTAGGATGTTTTGTGACAACGTGGGAGTCTCCGGGAAAATATGACTCAGGATAATTGCTTTAACAAGTCCTCCAGCTGCTCTGTGAACACAGCGACTGACAAATGTGAATGTGACTGGAATGCCTCGTGCTCTGATCAATACTCCCCCAAGGGGCTACAAGCACTCCTACAGAGTCTGCGTTATTGGACTCCACGGTCAGTTCAGTGACTCTGAAAGGCCTCATTCCTATAGAGATCGAGGAGCCAGGTTCACTTTGAAGTGAATTACTGCAGCATGCGGGCAAATTGGCCTGCTAATTGAAGCTTGTCTGTCATTACTTTTCCAGCACAGATGGTTCAATGCTGAAAAGCGAGTTTGTGTGTTTTTTTTTTAATACAAAGCTTTTACATTGACTCAAAACATAAAAGCATCCCCTTAATGTGTTCCAGTTTAATTCCAGCAGCCATTCTGTTTGGAGTGGGTGTCAATTTTGTGAAAATGGTCATTTGTAAAGTTGTCATTCAGGCTTTTAATATAATTGCCATAAAATGTTGTGGTACTGTATATTGTAAAACGTGTGATTTGTGATGAGGCTTTGGTTGCATTAGCAGCTCAACTGGTGCTGTAGTAATTGAATTCATTCTGGAGCATTGGAGCGATGAGACATTCAGTCAATAATGGGCTCCATTTACAGAAGAGCTTTGCATTGAGAAAAAGAAAAAATGTTGCTAATTATGAGCCCTACTATTATTTTTTAATTAAAAGGAGTGATTTTCAAAAAAAAGAACATTTTGCTAAGTCTATTAAAGGCAATGGTCTGGCATAATTCATTCCCATTGAGGACCCAGGCGTAGGACACCAGCAGCAGGCAAAGGTCCAAAATCCAATCGAACCAGGTGAAAAAAGAAAGCAAAACTCATAGAAATGAAACAATTTCAAACTAAAAGAGGAAGTGACAAAAAAAACAGAAATCAGATCAAAAACATGGATGCTGCCGCAGAGATGTGAGCGACTGGTTTTGCACTTTGTGTTTTGAAGCCTCGGCGTTAGCGTTTTCGCCTCCACCGTGCACGTACACGGCTCTCTCCTTTACCCCACCACCCAGCTGCTGAGGGGAGGAGGTTTGAACCAGGAAGCTTCTTGCTGTGAGGTGACCGTGCTAACCACTGCACCCTCAGGTCTTGACCTGATATAAGGACTGTATAAAGGATTCACCTACATCTACAGTTGGACTTTTTAACATGGGAGTCTGTGGGGACCGACTGGAACCAGCCTCAAGTGGTCATTAAAGGAACTCCGGCACTTCCCCATTGCCGTCATGCCTCACCCCGGGATGTGACTGATTAGGGCCCCATTATAGCTGCCGTCCGGTGCCTGACGAATGGCACCGTCGGTCAAAAGTTGACATCAGATTACGTCTGCTGTTGCAAGCCACCCTTTCTGCCAGTCGTGCACCTCTCGATTCTTATTACCTGTTGAGCTGCTGCCGAGTTAAAATGAGACTTTCTGAACAAACAAAAAAACAACTTGGCTATTTCTTTGCTTCTGATTTTGACTTCTTCTTCTCTAATGCCAGCACTGATGTGGAGATGTTGGCAGCGTGAGAATACTGCACCACGGCTGTGTGAGGACGGCACCGCCAGGGTGGAATGAGGTGGTAAAATGGTGCGATTCCACTGGTTCCAGTGTATTAGCTATATTTTGGCTTAAAAATGATGGACATCAGGATGAGGATTAAGCTCCAGGTTTCACAAGTCTTCAGCTGTGGAATCCACTGACCGCAGCCAGTATTCCTGCAACTTCTTCAAGCTCACAAGTAAAAATTTGCAGATACACTAGTAACATGTTGGTATGAAAAAGATCTTGGTAAAACAATGAGTTTGCTTTTTTTCATGTAGTAATATATCACAAACTTACAGCTCCCGTACGGAGCAGCTGATCTCATTCGATTTTGGTGCCTTTCTGCATAAATTTCCATATTAATGAGGTAAAACCGATGTGTTCCCACCTTTATTAGCATTCCTGATGACACACCCATCATGAGCACACCTCGTGCCTGTGTCACAGGCCGTTTGGACCTCTCCCTGCACCCTTGACCCCACCCTCCCACCGCAGGCTCAGGTGTTCCTCTGTGGAGGTTTCTTTCAGCGATTCGTCACGCTTCGGCCGGGCTGCTGCGCCGGCACGTGCCAGTCAGCTCGCCAGACGGTCACTCGGCCCAACAGGCTGCCACAGTCAGCCAGGGGCCCAAGAGTCACCGTCGGTTGGCCCTGGCAACCGGCCTCTGGCCCCGCCCCACCCAGGAACAAGAATAGGCACCAAACCCCCCCCACTCCACCCCCTGCCTCCTTCCTGTCTGCAGGCTTTTCATTATTTGTAGTCATCAGCAGGTTAGGACTGAAAGTGGCGGGATTTGAACTCACTGACCGGTGACTGAAGTTGAAAGATGAGGCAGGTAAAGGATCATTAGGTATAAGATAAATGAGCATTATTTTAAAGCTAGTTTAGTGGAGCCCAAGAATAAAAATCTGGAGTTAAAGCTACACAGTCGGTCAGCTTAGGACAATCACACAAATGCATTTATGTTACCAAAAGCTTCACGGTACGAAACATGTTAGCTCTAAAGATGAGACTCCACGTTGTGATTGAGGTGTTAAAAGCTGTCTCTTTGCTTGTGAACACGTTTGGAAACCAAGCAGCCGAGTGGCAGTTTGTGTGTCCTGCAGACGTGCAGTAGCAGAGGGCGTCCAGGCTCATTTACATAATTACGAGAAGAGGAGCTGCCGTGACCTCTGACGACCTTCGCTCAGCTGCTCCGGGCCTCGCACATCTTCACAGCCAAAAAAACCTCGACCTGAGCACCAGCAGCGTCCTTCCTGCGTTAAGCTGCTAACGCGGGGGTTAAAGTGTGTGTTTATTCTGAATCTAACCGCAACAATGCAAAGCAGATTTCATGGGAGCAGAACGCTCCAGCAGGAAAGTCTTGTGGATAATACCTCAGCTGCTGGTGAGAACTGTGTGTCCTCTTAATGATATTTCGGTGCGTATCATTACACACGACATTAATTTGTGTGTTTATGGACAAAAAGCTTTGACCGAACTTGTAAAAGACTGAAATGTGATCAGAATTTTCTGTGCTAACTAATTTGGGGTTCTCACTGGGATTATTATGCACTCACAAAAGCTAAAGGAACGGGATTATTTAATTTGACTTAAACTGATGTGAGTGCTCCATCGGATCAAAAATAAGCAGTCCGAGTCCTGCCTGCCTGTTTCTACCCACTGTCATTGGTTTATCCACTAATGGTAAGCAGGCACATTGGTTTCATTGCTGTGAATCGGGTTTTTCTCCTGAACCTGAATCAGGCTTCCAATGGCGAGAGGCTTCGGCGCGCTCATTAGAAATTCATTCTGAACAGCTTGTTATTATCTTTGGCCTCTGGATGTGTGAATAGATTTACAAGCATTAGGGCCGGGGCATTGTGTGGGGCATGTGTGGAGGAGGTCCCGGCCCCTTTGTGTTCGCCAGGGCCCTCAAATCAGCCCCCCCCCCCCCCCCCAACCCAACCCTCCCCCCCCCCCCTTTCCCCCCGCCCCCGAACAAAAGCTGACAGA
>VUQK01007906.1:6182-17500 GCA_015106715.1 Bujurquina vittata | reverse complement strand
TTTTCACACTGCAACCGAGATGGCGGCGAGGGCACAGACGTAGAGACGTGACCCAACGCTGAAAATCCCTCATAACAGGTACTTTTTTTTATACCTACTCAGTCTGGATTTGAAGTGAGCTGAGTCAAGCCAAAAATGTGACGTCAAACTCCATGCGTCTGATTGGACAGGGAGTGATGTCACTAGGAGTCACGAGTGCGACTCCTTCACAAGAATCAAACCCACCATTTTTGAAACCCAGTGACAAGGGAAATGGCTACTCACTAACCATGAGGCATTTTTGTGCTTGGTGGCCGACGGCAAAACCCAGAGGGATCGTTTGTGTTTCGCATACAAATCCAATCATGGGACTTTTGGGCCGCCTTGCTATAAAGACCCTACACTCATCGAGACAGTACTCAACTATAATGGAAATAAAAACTGTACTCAGGAAGAAATTTTTGATAAGCTTATGGTTTGACGTCAGCCACAACTTCTGTGAATACCAAATTACTGTTTGAGCACTCCACTGACTTTCTGCATTCCCTGTTAACACTACAATTTCTTTTCTGCCATTTTTCTCTGCCTTTCTGAGTGACTTCACTCTTTGGTCACACTTTGTAAACACACCCTGAAAATGACCCTTGGATCTACTTGACTGCCAGGAGATTTCAGCCACAACCGCATACAAGCATGTGTCATCTTTTAGAAAAAGCGTCTTAGGATTAGTCAGACCTCTAACAGTCAGCGTGTTGTTAATATAAAACCATGTAGTATGTGTCAGCTGCACAAATCACCTTGTGAAAAACAAAATACACGTGGTTGTAAGCTAGCCAGTGCCACACGGCAGGGATAAACAGATTTGTTTGCCTCTACTTCATCTTTGCGGCATGGCTGCAGCTGGAAGCTATTCTGGTGTAGCTGGTGCAGGCCTCAGCTCATAAACAGCTCTATCTGACCAAATAAAGTGTGCGCCTGCTTCTCTTTCAGTCAGTTTCCTGACATCAAATAAATATTTGGGATGTACACCTCTTTTTTTCAAGGAACACAGTGAAGTAACATCGTTTCTGCAGACACTGGCAGTACAGTTGTATGAATTGTAAGTATAGCCTCAAGTCAGTTTTGCATGTTTGTAATTCTGATAATTTTAAATAATGTACGCCTGAATCATGATTTTAAAAACAAATTTCAGGAGACATTTACTCATGCACAGAGTGGAATAAAAAAATTGGAAAAAAAGCTGTTTACAGTTATTGCATGCCATGTTGTACAGTAATGACCAGCTTCAACCCACACAGGTCTTCAAACAGAATGTTAACAGCAATATAAACAGGATGACAGAGAACACTCTTCCTTCCATAAAGACATGGAGGCCATGTTAAGTACAGTGTTTTGTTATAAACAGTTGTTTGAACAAAGAACAAAATTTTAAAATCAGTACACTTATGGCTCAGTCACACTGGAGCAAAAATAGGACAGCAACCTCCTTGTGACTAGAGGGGAAAAAACTGCACCGAATGTATTTGCATTCAGCAACCAACACCAAGTAGTTGTGGCAAACAACTGGTTGCAAATACAACACTCAATTTCTGAGCAACCATTTTTGATTACAACTTCATTGCACAGGTTGCCTGATGGGAGGCAATCTGTCTCCAAACAATTGCAGTCTGGCTCGGTTGACTGCAATGACCCTCAAACAGACTGATGAAGACTTGCAAATAATCACTATCTGACCTATAAATGCAGACAGAATGACAACACACATTGCAATCAATCTGAGTCAATCTGCACCAGTGCATTCAACCTTCTGTAATCCCCTTCAACAGGGGATGCAACTCAAATGCCAACTAGTTGTATTGCGCTTATATTCCAAGACAAAAGCAAGGTTACGTCACCTGTCATTTCGCAGTCAAATCACCATTGTGCAGCAACTATGCCACTATTTGTGAAGGAATTTCTAGATTTCTGTTTCACATCTATAAGGTTTTGGCTCCGAATTAACTCCGAAGTAGTTAATATGAATTTATGTTTATGTAGAAGGCAACAGACCTGCGATAGATTTGTGATTTTTGCCAGTTTATCCCAGTCGATCCCCATATTTATCAGAAACAGACTGTATTTAACTACCAATCGCAATTAACTCCAATCGCAAACTGGTGGAAGACTGACTTAACCTTTTTATAGAAAAGGTGACTGACACTTCTCCACATAGCTTACTGTGGATACAGACTGAGATTCCAATAAGTCCAGCAACATTTACAAAAACCACTACCTCTAATGCATTTTTAATGAAACAGCACTTTTTTGATGAGCTTTTGATTAAAAAAAATTCAATAAAATAAATTGTGGATTTCAAAGGGGAAGCTTTCCAATAGCTGATACTGCAGATTAGAGGGATGGTCTGACAGCTTTAATCAGAAAAGTTGAGTAACACTTTTCACAGCCCTTTAACTAACTTAAAACATACAGTTTTAATGCTTGAGGAATGCTCACTTGTTTTTACAGCTGCAGTTATTATAAGACACAGTGGATAAAAGCATGTACCAAATGGTTCAACTGCAAACAGCTGCTAGAACAAGAAGTGCCTGTTAATGTGCAGACTAAGAGCGAGTAGAAGAACCGCAGTGAGTAGGTACCATAGAACTGGCTTCTCACCACTAATTAGCCTGAACCTTGCAATGCATTATGGTAAATGAACAAGATGTAAGAATTTCTGGCCACAGAAACCTGAACTGGCCATATATCACATTAGGACTGAGGGTGTTTAAATTTCTAATTGAGATCTCAAATTATTAATGAGCCCAATTTCTGTTTAACTTGTGAGGTGAAGGTGCACATTAATTCTTTGTGCTATTCCTGGCAGTTGGGTGAACTGTCTAGTCAACACTGTACAGAGCCAATATATTTTGTGAATGGTTTCTACTCTGCAGAAAACTTAATGACACCCGAACTGTCAATTAAGGCATGCTGGGTCGAACTTACCTGGACAAAGTGTATTCTTTACAAATCGGTAGTCTGATTGATATGCCTATATAATGAGTGCCACATAACGAGAAGGAAGTAATTCCTCACTTATAGCTTTAACTTCACTAGTCCATCAAGAACATTTGTTATCCATTTGTCCTGCATAAAGGTAAAGCAAAAAAAGGTGCCAGCCATTTTTTTTTTTAAAGTTGCACAATAAAGTCTTAATACATGTTGGAAATCATATTTGCAGTAAATATGAAGCTAATCGGGAACCAATCTAAATGCTGATTGTGTCAATCTGTTGCCACTACATTTCATAATGATAATTAAAGCAAAACATTTGCCCTTTAATATGTTTCTCACAAATAAATCTTATATCAATGTTTAGCAAAGAGCACTTGCTTAACTTGACAACATTAACTAATCCCACAGTTAACACTAGACTGGTCATGTTAGAACTTTCCCAGCACCTGGCTCCCCATCTAACTGTCCTGCTATTTTGTAACTAGACCGTAGTGAGAAACAGATTTGTAGGTAAACAGCAACAGAGCTTGACTCTCTCAGACAAAAACAAAAAAGGCATTTAACAGGTGAACATCTACAAGTTCCCTTTTTCTTCTTCCCAGCAACTGGTAAGCTCAGGGGAAGAGTTAGAGCTGAAAATGAGGACTCCTATCAGCAGCAAGTCAAATTAAATCATCTGCAGCAAATCACGGACATGGGGAATTACAAGAGATTACTGCCCCCGTCCAGCCCTACCCAGACCCCAGAGAACAATGGCCTGTAATCTGTCTTAATTCCCAAGCTAATCAACTCAGGGCTCAGAGTCTCATGGCTGCAGTGACAGGGAACAGCAGTTCACATCCACCCAAATGCCAAACTGA
Source organism: Bujurquina vittata (assembly GCA_015106715.1). NCBI lineage: Eukaryota > Metazoa > Chordata > Actinopteri > Cichliformes > Cichlidae > Bujurquina > Bujurquina vittata. The sequence continues at coordinate 13,670 of VUQK01007906.1, read as the reverse complement.
TAGACAAAACTAAAAGCAGAAAAGCCACAGTAGAACTCCTCAGATCGCTCACCACTCATGGATTTTTTACATTTACCAAGATCTGCAATTGTCTCTGCCCAAAACCATCTTCTTCATACTCTCATTTCATATTCAACACTTTTTGAAAGCCTATTCCATCTCTAAGGGAGTTTATACAACACCTTCCACTGTTGAGGCTTTTATTTTTAATGTAATCTTCATTGCACCGCCACTGGTGTGCAGGCCGCTCTCCCAGCTGATCTGCCTCCTGTTAAGGAGGCCGGCACTCAGCAAAAAGCCTCACTTAAAGCTGCAAAACTTTAAGGACAGCAATTCTCTTTTCATTCACTAAGATGACAAAAATATCCCATCTTTGGTCATCCTCCATCTCACTCTCTGGCCTGTCAGACCAGTTCTGGCACACACAAGCATGCCTGTGATCTTCAGGTTTAACTAGCTGACAGGTACACGTGCAACTACTGATGTCATGCATTTAGCTGCAATGAATCATCTGAAGGCAGTTAACATGTGGAAGTCTCTGATGAAATTCAATTCTATAGAATACATCTCAGAGGAAGTGATTTTTGAGGTTGGCAACATTGTAAATTATACAAACACATGCAGTCAGATGGCAGTTTAAAATTCTGGAACAAAGCCTACCTTTATGAGTGTAAAAATGTTTACTATACCATTACTGTAACTTTATGGTTATACTACAGGCTATACAATACTAATAGTTGCTGGTTTTTATTTTTATACAGTATTTTTACCACCTTTTGGTATAATGCAACATGAAATGAATCAATACTTCTCTAAAACAGTTTTGACCAAAATGTTAAGTCTTCATTAAAAACAGGCGAGGGCTTTTCATGCAGTGTTTGCTACTGTAACTCTGCCTCTCAATCAATTTCTGTATCCAGTAATCAGTGCATATAGAAAAAAAAAAAACATTTCCAGAGAGCTCTGCAGTCCAGTGAAAAATTAAGTACACCCCATGATTAAACAGCTTGTAGAACCACTTTTAGCAGCAACAACTTAAGTTTCATTTTCTGCATGACAATCAGTCTCTCACATCATCGTGTAGGAATTTTAACCCATTCTTCCTTACAATGCCACTTCTGTTTATTGAGGTATGAAGGCATTCATTTATACACAGCTCTCTTAAGGCAAATTTCTTGGGACATCCATTCCTGTGAAGACTAAAAACTCTTGAATGTTTTCCACTTGTGAATAATCTTCCTCATTGCAGAATGACAGGACTTCGAGTTGTATGGAAATAGCTGTATAACCCTTCCCATACTGATGGGGAATAACAATTGCTTATCCAAGATCACGGATGATATCTTTCCACCTTGGGTTAAAACACCCCTGAATGCTCCAAACCAGCACAATGCCAAAGCTTCCGCTTTCAGAGGAGCCCACAATTGCGCCTTACCCTTTAAATTTCTACGGAAGTAGTAAGGGTGTACTCGTTCTTGTTGTTTTGTTTGTTTTTTCCACAGGACTGCACAGTCATGACTATATAATCAGAAAATTACATAAATGTAATAAATAAACACCAAGATGATGGCATCTCAGTTAAAAGATAATAAAGGCTAAGGAAGGATAATGAACATAAACAAGCATTTGTATTTCAGTTTAGTTTTCTTTGACTTTAATATGACCACCAGTGCTCTCTGTGAAAGTATACACTTAAAAGTGAACCAAAAACAGAAAACATTGGTTAAAGCGCGTTATCTGATGGCTCTCTTTCAGGTACAGAAACTTTCAAACATGCCCTCCACCATCTATGAGGAGGCAGGGTGTACTTGTTAATACACAATCATTTGAAAGGGTGACTGTAAATGACAGTCATTTAGGAAACAGCTGTTAAGCTTGATGCATTTTCAACCACCTTAGCCTAAAGGCACTTTTCAAAAAAAATAAATAAATAAAAAATTGGCTTTGCATCCACAATGTGTAGCTGTTAAAACAGCTTTCACCTGTATATGTCCTGCCCTCTACTGAAATGTGAAATTGCTAGCAAACATATGGCAAATTGCAAACTCAACTTCTCTTTGCACAAGACGCGCATGAACATTTTTAAAGACTAACAGATGTACAGACATCTGACTCACTTGGCCCAGGCCTGAGTAATCATCTAAACAATACAAAATGTTCTGCGTGATGAAGGCCGCACCAGCTTACTTTTTCCAATCAATGCAGATGTTTATCCGCTAATCTACCAACAGCTTGGGCTGAAGTAAACATGCTGCCTGGCTCTGTTCAGCCTCAAGCATCATCAGTGCTATCAGTAATGAGAGCAGCATGAGCTACTACCTCTGTTCTCTAATGGAACATGACTGTTCTGCCTTTCCCTGTGGCTCCATTTCTGCATGAACGAAGCCCCTCTGCCATGCCACCATGACTGACCGCCAAGCTGGACACTCATTTGTCTGGGGTTGGTGGTTGAAAAACAGAAGGGTGGAGAGCTGATTACTAGCTTCCTCAAAAGAACCAGTTATGGGGCACTTAATAAAGCACATATTTTAAAAATCAGAAGATTACTGAGAAAGACAGTGAAATAAAGAAAGAAAAAAAAGAGAAGTAAAGATGGAGCTGCTAGAGGAAAAGAGAGCAGACTGAGGCAAGCCACAGGGGAGATGGCAGCCGTGGGTGCCCTTGAAATTGCCTGACTCATTACTGCAGCAGCACGGCCATGCGTGGTGATGGCAGGCTTGGAGAGAGAGAGCTCTCGGCCAGGCGCTGACAGTCAGAGAGTGAAAGACAGCCCTGTTTTTAAACCACCAGAGGAACACTTCAAAGGCTGGCGTGCTCATTCTGTATTTTCAAACACTACCCTGCATTACAGCGAGGTAGACAGGAAAATGCTAATGGCTTTCTGTGATTAACCCCCATGTTTGTGGTCCGATAAGAAAATAATGCCTTGCTATAAGAATGGTGCTAATAGATAGCAGCACACAGGTACATCTGGACACTCTGAGTGACAAGTCTGTGTGGGTGACTCAATACCACAGTAATCATTTAATTCTTCTGCAGCGTGGGCTTCAGTCAAACTGAGACCAGCATTACTACACAGCTGCCTGCTGCTATACTCTCATATATACTCTATAGTCTCTGGAAAAAAGTAAAGTCCCCAAAATTGCATGGATAACCAGGGGCTGCAGTCCATTTCCTTCCTTATCTGGTTTAACACCACTATCAAGTAGAGCGCAAACACATCCCTAGAGCAAGTAGAAAGCAGGAAGAGTTTTTCAAGCTCTTCCCGCAATGCTGCGGTTGCACACAACCTACCGACAGTCTTCAAAAAGACAATTAAGGCAAAGTGGCTGCCATGTCTTCCATTTTGTCCTCCACAGGAGTTGACTTCCAACATTAGGGCCACAGCAATGTGGTAATAAGTGCACAGCTTCATCCAGGACCAATCAAGGTGCAGTAGTCCAGCAAAACTGTATTTGAAATGGTTCCAGTGTTCCAGCTGTAGTATGACTGATGATTTTGACTAAAATCAGGGGCATTATTTCCCACAAAGTAAAGCTTTTGCTCAACACGAGGAAAGAATGGGGCTCTGCAGGTAATGATCACTGGCCTCCTAGACCGCCATTTGAGGAATTAAACATAAAATGGACAGGCCAAAAAAAAACAAAAAAAACAAAAAACAAAGTGTATATTTATTATACGTTTTCTGGTGTGTACTTAAATGTGGTAAGTTATAACACTGTCTTGAGAGAATGCTATATTAAGAGTGCGTCTTGCTCTTCGACATTAGGTTTAAATGGTGTCCCAAATCATCCAATATGACTGCTGGAGTGAAATCCCACCTAATCAGAAGGCATTAGTTCCCTGTCAAATCTCTGCTCCCTGAAGCAAATGGCAGAGCTGCAGACAAATCCTCTCAGATCCTACCTTAATGTTCTTTATGTTGAGAAAATAAACCAAAACATATATACGTGCAAGCAAAAAAGCAGTTATGTGCTGGGTACATGTTTGTCAGATGTGTGTGTGTGTATCACCACACAAAAGTCAGGTGTCAGACGTGTTTATGCATTACAGATTTGGACAGAGCAGCGTTTACTGGGAAAAGGATGCAAATCAGCAGGCGGTAAAGCTCTCAACACGGCATCAAGACCCAGGGCCTGAGATCAGTGGAGTGCCATGCCAGGCTAAGGAGATTACATCCTCCTACAGACTAACGAAAGGCTGCTCTTGTGAGTAGACACTGGCCAGCCAAGAAGACCATCAACACAAAGTTAAAGCAGGAGCGGCATGACGTAACAGAAGGGTACTGCATCGAAAACTAATTTGACAATATGAAATCAAAAAGGTATTTCATATAGAAATGTGTTTAAATCAAATCAATTTTATTTATACAGCGCCAATTCACAACAAACATTAGCCTCAAGGCGCTTTGTATTGTAAGGTAAAGACCCAACAATACTGCAGAGAAAACCCAACAGTCAAAACAACCCCCTATGAGCAAGCACTTGGTGACGGTGGGAAGGAAAAACTCCCTTGTAACAGGAAGAAACCTCCAGCAGAACCAGGCTCAGGGAGGGGCAGTCATCTGCCGCGACCGGTTGGGGCTGAGGGGAGAGAGGACAAAAAACATGCATCCATTCCAGTACTTGGCCTGAGTCTGATTCCTTCAAATGTTAAAACTTGATTTTTTTTTCCTCCTTAGAACACTGGATTGCAAAATATGCAAATCAGCATTTTGATTTCTGAAAAGCTGTGATAACAAAAAAGGGTTGAGCACAAGTAGGTGTCATTTTGGTCCTCTTGCACTGTGATGAGGAGTACAGTGTAATCTATATTCAAACGGTACAGTAATGCTTAAGACTGACAGTAAGTTTTACTGTTTTCCCCAAGAAAAAAAAGAAAAAAAAAATCACAACTCCTTGCAGAATATTTGACAATTGTAACCAAACTAGGCAAGTTCACCTTTCACCCTTTCTGAAAAAATTCAAAGATTATAAATTAAATGCTCCAAAAAAGGCAAAGGCTTTGCCAGCCTATCCAACATTTCAACATAGTGAGGCAAAGCTTTGGCTCTAGATCTACCAAATCCTTTTCCTTTATCTAAAAAATTTCCCACCCGAGTGCCAGTTTAGCTCACAGGGTGAGCAGGACACCATATGCTCCTGAGGCTGAAATGCAGTGGCCAGGGTTTGAGTTCGACCTAAGGTCTTTGCTATGCTACCTAATAAAAGACACCCCCCCCCCATTAATTTTTGTTTTGTTTTTTTTAAAGTTTTCCCAGCCAACAAAAAATGAACAAATTATAAAGACACCACCATGCTGGCAGGGTATGTGCCCTTTTTGTCATGACTGTCAAAACACTGGATGTGATCGCTGCTGCATTTTAACACATCTTCGCCATGTTGTTTTGGCATTTAGAGAAACACTGACGAGCTTCATACTAAAAGTGAAGTTTAAGCCTGCAGGCACAGCTCTCACATTTGTTTCTGTTTGACACATAGCTCCTATCTGCTCACTGCAAAGACCAATAAACATGGAAAACATGCAGGTTTTTTTTTGTCTAAGTGAGGCACTATGTAACAAACCGCAGCACTTGTGGATGTACAAATATGAGTGTGCCAAGATCATCGTGGGACATGCTTATGTCTGATGGGGCCGCTGTGTGCTCACACTCTTGCAGTATTGTGGCTCTGGGAAGCCTCCAAGGCTCCTGCCAGAATACAAAATGCCAGATTGTAGCCATGAAAGGAACTCCAAGCAGAGGGACAAGCCAGTGTCCAAGAAAAGAGAAACATCTTGTGTTAGGCCTAATTACTTCTGCTCCAAGATTACACAGTTTTGACCTGTCTCAAGCTTCCAGCACACAGCTTGATTGGAAACTGATGAGGACAGCATAAATACATACAGCACTGTTAATTTAATGCAGAACAAGCAATGGAAAAAAATGTAGCCATTTATTATTCACAAGCTGCCTAATTATGTTTACTTGTAATCCTCACAAACACCTAGATCATACAAATTGGTTTTAATCCAATTAAGCAATTTTTTTTCCAGTTAAAGGGCTTTCCACAGATTTTACAAACCAAAGTCTGTTTAAAGCTCTTGGGGAATGTGAGAAAAACTTGGAAAAAGACATTCGTAGTTCCAGCAGTAGTTGCACAGAGTCAAGTGATGACACTTGAGTGAGTCTGTTACAGTTGAAGTGTTTCAAAATGAAAACACAAACAAACTGGGGATATGAAGATAGAAAGAAGTGAACTTACCTTAACTGACTTCTTCATCTCTGCTGCTACAAGCATAACACATCCAGCTGAACTGCTGGGCAAGTGCAGTACTAAATTATTGTAAACGGACAATACTGAAAAATTAGTTGAGCATGTAATTTGACCATTTTCTGCTGTAGATCAGCTAAATTTGGGATATGTGCCTTTCAGGAGAATTGTACAGATTGCAGCATTAAACATGCAAATGTCCAAACTTTACTGGTACAGCACACATGCTAAGCAATGAGGATGATGCTCACTGGATGCAGAATGGGAGACATTTTAAAGCAGAAACTAAAAATCTTGAGTGTTAGTGGTTGCTCCAACTCTCCTCCCATAAAGCATCTGCTTTACAGCAAGTTAACTTAGGAAACATAAGAACAATCAGGTTATTCCACTGACCCACTGCAACACTTGATGTTCATTTAAGTTTCATTAAATGCTAATTAGTTTGTTAATGCTAATTATCTTGCCAACTTTAAACGCTAAATGCTGCGCCCGCTTACTAATACAATGGTGAACAGTTGGGCCAGAATTATACTTCTGCCTCGGGTCTTTGCGGAGCCCATGTATGGAGCCAGAAATTTCTTCGGAACCCTATGTGGTAATCTGAATCCTTGTGGGCTGCTTCGACCTGACGTGCAGTTACAGTTCTCCAGAGGTGCACATCAAGTTACGTTGTATATTACAGCGAAGAGTTCAGAGGGGATTTCTGGCTACATACACAGGACCAATGCAGAACTCTAATACGGGCCTTATTAGATCGAAGAGTTACACTTATGTCATGCATTATGTCATGTCATGCATTTCCCAGAGCGCTGTTTCCTTCCACTAATGGGCTTGCGTACACAAAAACATAACAATCCAGGCGTTTTATTGATCCGATCAGCTAACAGCACTTCCTACAATCGAATATCTGTCATCACTTGTCAGGATGAATTATCACGTTTTTAATGTTAGCCACCAACTACGACAACGCTAAGTAACGTCATTTTGCAGGGAAATGTTTTATCAGGATTTATGTTTAACAGGCAACCCACAATTGTCTTTGAGCTCCCTTTTCCCTGTTCTTCCCCTTTGCGTTCATGCTGGTTGCCATTTTGCTTTATGTAGTCTCGCAAAATTAAGCGTGAACAGGATTGCAGCAAAAAAAACAAAAAACAAAAAAAACAAACAAAAAAAAAAAAATAACAAGCACAAATGGAAAAAAAAAAAGAGAAAACAAAGTGATAGATAGCAAAAAAAA
>VUQK01007898.1:0-16904 GCA_015106715.1 Bujurquina vittata | reverse complement strand
ACCACTCTTTTTATTATTATTATACTACAATCACTACAACAACTGCAGGACTTCCCAATTCTAATTCTTCTTGTTTAGAATTAGGAAAATATTGAGTGAAATTTTAAAAAATGTCTTGTGTTATTCACTGGGGAACTTTTCTTTATTACACGAGACACCAATCTTTCCCCATGTTCCTAAGCTCACAAGAAGTGTAAATTAAAAAGGTTTGAAAGGAAATATAAAAATTACACTTTCCTTATAAAACAAGGAAGGGTTGTAACAAGCCCTGACATAAGGATAATTTTAAACTGTGCATCACACAAAGCTCCTTCGGCAGAGTAAGAAGTTAAAAAGAAGCATACGATAAGATATACTGTACTTTAGCCCAGGGTGTATCTTGCCTTTCACCCTATGACAGCTGGGATAGGCTCTGGCTATCCCAGCTTGGGAAACCTTGGGAAATTCTTTTGTTTTAGCAGTTAAAAAAATCAAGTTAAACACAACATCCATAGCTAATAGCTTAAATATGTAAAAGTGGTATAAAGCTCAATAAAATATTTCCAGCTAAATAATCTCTGGTGCATGGAGCAACACTTGGGAACATTCTGTTCTCACTGGAATCCTACCCGGCTTTCACCAGCAACTTCCTCCAGGAGCGCCAATCCGATGAAGCATTTTTAAAGAGTTCTTTCTGGCTTGTGGTTTCTGTCTTGCTGCCTTCATGTTTTCAGAAGAACTTTCTGCACTGTTTGCTGTGGTTAAAGATACTGGCACACACAAGTGATTCATATGTTCGTTATGAGTTTTGTAATGGAGCGTTTCCAGCTCTTGGTGTAAGGTTGCATCCCCCGACACTCTTTAGTTCACCATTCAGTGACCGGCCCACTTCCTTGTTGTTTTTTTTTTATATGTATCTTTGTAAAAACAGTTTCTCAAAATATATTAGTAATATTGCAGTTTCATTATTAGTTTGAGTATCTCACTTTAACACAACACAGTGTATTACTAAGGGTGTAAATCCCCTAGAATTAAATGGGATTTCAGTGTATTTTATCTGAAATTGTACTGTAATCATAGTGCTCAACAAATTTAATAGACCACCTGTTATAAAAACAAGAAAACGCAAATATTTTAGAAATGTGTCAAAAACTACTGAATTCACCGAAACACATTTGAGCCGGCTCACTGGACCTCTCTGGAGAGTCAGAAATTAATCAAGCATATCATCCAACCATATCCATCTTAATAAAAATAAATCATCATGTGCTTTATTATTTTTTTCTGCTTTTTAATAAAACTGTATGTTTGTGCATACTGGTAAATTAATCAGAGAAACAAGAAAATATTTTGTGATTAGCAATACTGTTAATTTAGGGCAGCTGTGGCATAAACCTTACATTGGGTGGTGGTCTAATTTTGTTAAGCAGGGTATAGTCACCAACTTATCAAGCAATACGCTGGGCCTGTATGTGGTTTTGGTTAAGATTTGGTTAAGTTGTTTGATTTGCTGTGTTCTGTTGTGGGTTTGTGTATAAATAAAAAAACAATTAATTCTGTTGGAGTCTTTCTTCACTCGCATTAGTCCAGTGCATCCAGTGTTTCTACCACTGAGGATTTGTAGGTAAATACAATTATATCACAATTTCAGATTAAATAATTCAAGGGGAATTACACCCATGATCAAGTACCCAACTCTACTTTTATCAGGCAGTTTGCTATGTAAACCTTTAGTGAGGCTATTGTTCCATTTAGTTCAGAATCATGATTCTCTCTTTAGGAAACGAGTTGCTGGTTCTTGTTGTTACTGTAGATTAAAAAATGCTATTGGCCTGTTAGAGTAGGGCACTGGTTTTAAGTCATTTTCTTTGGCTGTACATCAAATGACAGACTATATGATACTTTCAGATAAACGTAGCCTATAATAAGAAAATGTCCTGTATTGGATTTTACTTTATAAGGAAGATCACTAAAATGACAGAACATTTCTAAGTTGCCAAATAAACTATCACTGGCACCCAATATTGGAGGGGGGAAAAATACATTTAAAGCAGTAACTCAGTGGGCTGAAGGGTCCTCTCATGAAAGGAGGACGCAAGTTTTAGTTTCTTTGGCATGCTAGGACCAGGGAGTTATCCAAGTCCACCAGAGGCTAAGTTTAACTTGGCATGAAGGCAGTGAAACTTGTCAGATGTAGACCATCCATATGATATACCATGTAAACAAAAATCCCCACAACATTAAAGCAAAAGGGAAATTCCACACACAAAATTTTGCCATTTCTAAACAAAATGACAAGTTGTTGTTGCAGTTCATTTTTCTTGCATGCCTGGCCCTACAGAAAGCCAATGATGCACATGCAATTAATGGGAAACTTCACATAATTGAATTAAAAATAATTGAATTACAAATGATATTTTCTCAACACAACAGTTTTTCAGCATAAAAACTCATTTGGCCTGCTTGCAAAGAATGCGTATAATTATTTAAGAGACATCAGGGTGTTGGTATGTGGGTGTATCGTGCATTTAGTCTTTGCAAAGTGAGCCTGTCACTTTCACCTTTTGAGTGACTCCACCTGCGCTTTAGTTTAGCTTTTCATCACCGCAGCTCTCAATGTTCTACACAAGGCAGAAGTATCAGCAGCTGCTAAGGAGAGTAATAGCTATCGTTACTCACTGGCAGACAATTTCTCCGCTGCAGCTCTTTGACCAAAGACTGAAGGAGCAAGAGCTACATCTGAAACTTTGACTTCAGTAACTTTTACAGGAAACACATTTCCAATACTGATGTTAGGGACACCTGGTGTGTGATTTTAGTGTGTAAAAATTTAGTCACGCTGCAGCCAAAAGGTTTATTTAGCACTGCAAATTTTGCTTTGATAATTAGGACAGAGGCATAACTCATAGCTGTGCTCATAGCATGCACATCCCACTGCAATAAAGCAGTCAAAATGCTGTCAAAATGCATCAGCTTAACCTACAGGACCTTTACTGACCTAAAACCGACGTATGGATTATTTATCTTATCAGTGACCAAATACTTGCTGCACAGTGGCACGCTAAGTGACAGCATCCCACATTTTTCTCATTCTTCCTGCTGATACCTTACACTGGTATCCACTGTTGGCTCACGAAAGGCTCAGATTTTTGATTTATACTTACTTAGATGGGTTTTTGAAAGCCCACTCTTAAAGGGAACAGGACAGGTAAGTTAGAAATATAACAATTAAAAATATTAAAGTTGGTATACACATACATACACTGAATAAGCCCTGTGGAGTTGTGTACCTTACATACTTGCTCATGCCTAGCTTAATGTGCATTTTCTATAGCTATATGTTTCTATATCTATATTATAGAAGGGAACAACTTTGATTTCTTTGCTTGGTAGCATTTGGTATCATGATCATGATGAAATAAACTGTAAGCATACAGAGTTTTCTCATAGCTCAGTACTGTAGCTGTTAGGCTACTTTTCTAATGTGACTGTACAGTATGCTTTTTTTTCAGCTTTTCAACTTTAAAGCTCTGTCAATTAACTTAAGAGTTGTATGAATTTTGCGAAATGGCCATATTTATACTGTTATTTTGAGCAAGAACACCAAAAATAGAACCCCTCAACTCAATCTAGTATCCTGGCATTGCTGAGCAGCACATACTCATGTAAAGAGTACTTGTGTAGGCTTCAGCTTGCTCTGTGTAGAGCTTTTCCAGACATATAAATCAGCCTTTAGATCTTGGTATGAGTGTCTGTGGAGCAATGTCTGGAAGTGTGTCAGTAGTAGCTGATTTACATGGGGGGAAAAAACAAGTAAATCAGTGCTACTTGTGGTTGAATCTTATGCATTAACACTGTAGTTGTTACTGTTGATACAATTATCTCAAATGCTGGGACACACTGTTACACATTTAATAACAATAATAATAATAATAATGCACAAGTTGTATATAGCTCTTTTTCTAGACACTCAAAGATGTTTTACAATTTCATGCACTATTCATTCACACCTCAATCACACTTGGTGGTGGTAAGCTACTAATGTAGCCACACCTGCCCTGGGGCAGTCTGACAGAAGGGCGGCTGCCAATTTGCACCTATGGCCCCTCTGACCACCACCAAACACCAATCACACAACCACATTCACACTTAGGCAATGTGGGTTAAGTGTCTTGCCCAGGGACACAACAACAGCATGTGCTCAGACAGAGACCAGTGACCCTCCGGTTGTTGCCCCACTGCCACTGCCGCCCCAGTACCTACAAGGAAAGAAGTGTTCTGCAATAAGCCTGCATTCAGTAAATATGAGATATATCATCCTAAAAGGAAAAAATATTAATGACTTTCAAAAAACGATGTGCAAAATTTCCACAATATCAAACAAATGTCTTTTGAAGCAAATATTTCAACATGTTTTTGAAACCGTGCTCTGATGAGGTTGTTGGGACCAGAAGTGATCTGAGGCACTCGGCTGTGTTTGAAAAATATTTTTACAGCTGAGGACCTTCAGTATCTTTAAACCTCCAATAACTGATTTGGTTCCAGAGATTTTGTAACCACTGATAATACAACCATTCCAGGTGATATCGCAAACTTGTTAGCAAACATGTTTTCAACAAATTACAAGATTATCATTAGGTCAAAGTCGTGCCTCTGGGCCACCTGATGTAAAATCATTATCCACTCTTCTTGTTATTTTCTACCTGTTACAGGGAGAAATATCCGGTGACTAAGCTGTAAAATGCTGCACAATGTTCACCTGCTAGTTGCTGATTGTGTTGTGCAGTGTGCATCTAATCACCGGTGTGAAGCAGTTAGGGCATAGGTGCTTTTAAGAGCTTCCTGCTGTGGCTGAAAATGATGCTGTGTGCACAGTGAGAATGAAGTGTAAAACTGAAGAATAAACAGCTAAACAACAAATGGAAACTCACCATAAAGTGCAGTAAATCTGAGGGGAGCTGCACGATCAGGTTTAAGACGTCCCCTCCACATTATCACACTGTTTCCACCTGTAAAATAACTTAACCCCAAAGGGGAAGAAGACTGTGTTTTGTTGCCATGTAAACTTGAGACTGTTGAGACAGTTTCTACACCCAGCATCACTGATAGATGTTTGAAGGCAATTCCTGCTATGCTTTGTTTGACCTTGCTAACTCTGCATCATGGCATTGCAGAGTGTGTGTGTGTGTGTGTGTGTGTACACTAACATAAATTAGGAAGCCTAGAAATGGGATTTCCGCTGGGTACAACCGATATTTAGTGAGCTGCGCAACCAGTTTTCTCATAACTGGAGTGTCCATTCACATCACAAAAAGGGAGCCAGACCTGTTATATTCATTTACTTTTGCTGTTTAGTCTTTGAGCTCAATTTCCATTATAATAGAACAAGAAGTCCAACTGAATGCTGTGTTAAGTTGCCACAGAAGGAAGTGCTTTGTAGAACAAATTAGAAGGAAGCACATAACATTAGCAGCCAATGAAGCGTTGCACGGTATTCACAAGATTTTTCAGAAGCCATTTTTGGCAGTGTTGCTGTGTGTGAAAGATTAGCTGAGAAACAGTTTTGTATTTGAGATTTTTCTGTTGCCATCAATCCATCTGACAGTCTTTACTGTGCATCCCAAAACCATTAACGCCGTGCAGCTATTACTTCAGTCCCTGCAGTAGTTAACAGCAGCATTGTTCTTGACTCACGCACACATATTAAAAATGTGCTTGTATGTCATTTGGAAGCGGAGCTGCAATTCTCTCTCTTTGTTTTAATTACTTTCATTTCTACAAATAGTACAGACAGGCTTTTTTGTTGTGTTCTCACACTTTGTCTTTCCGCCAGACTCACACAGCCTTCAGGAGAGCTGCTCCCAGACTCAGGCGCCTCATCAGTCATGTTCAGCTCTGCTGTGCGCGGTCTTGACAGCGAGAGGGACACAGATTTGCAGCATTACCTTATCACAGTCAGACTATATCTGCTTTAAAAATGAAGGCTTGTCAGGAAGAAAAATATGTTGAACATTTTTTAAATTTTGTTATTTCCCAGGAAAAAATGTGTGTGAGTGTACTTTTAAAGATTAAATACAGCTTTGAAACATTAGAGCCCGTCAACTGCACATTGCTGCCGATCAGCTTTATTTGTATTTAGGCTTTTGGAGAATAGATGTGCCCAAATATCCAGTCTGATATTTTTTCCGTGGCGTTATTTGCCATAACTGAACTGTACAAAGGTAAGTGGAAAACAGGAAAGGACGCAGAAGGATGACGTGATAAATTAACCATGCAGGGAGAGTGGAGTGGGTGAAAGCTGTGGAAATTTTAAATTTTCAAATATGCAAATTTTTTTGCTTTTTGACTTAAGTGGCAGGAAGTAGCCTCCCGTGTATAAATAGTATTTTTTTTCTGTTAAATATTAACTTTATTTTGTCTCACAGTTTGTCTTTCTGCCTTTTATTCAAAGGATGACTTCAAAGAGTTCTTAATGCTGCTTTTGTTTGACTTTATCAGTTCCACACTAATACTTTCATTATAATTCTCCTCTTTTCAATGTTTTTTTTTTTTGGAACGCAAATTCCGAAAAATAATTATAAATAAATGTTGAGTCATTAATTAAACTGTTTTTAAGCTTTAGTATTTACTAAAAGTTTCTGAAGACCATCACATGAGGCAGGGCAACAATAAGTTCTCAGGCCATATTCTTATATAGTACTCATCGTACATACTACACCCGCTCCAACCATGAAAGTTTACAGGTGTGTACCTGTAAACTTTTCATTACTCTCTCTTGCATTCCTGCTATGTTATCATGTGTGTTAGCACACTAAAAACTACCACATAGCTGGTTTTGAGAACTTTGGCAGGTGTACAGATTCGCCTATACAGGCAGCCGCTGTGATCTAATGGATTCCACAAATCAGGGTATATACAGTCATTGCTTTATATGTATTAAACTGTCCCGTTATCATGGTTTGGGGACAGGAATTGACCCCATTTCCATTTTTCATCACATTAAAATATTAAAAACGGTAACAGGATTTAAAATAATAAAAAAAACAAGCTGGGATGGGCTCCAGGACCCCTGTGACCTTGACCTGGATAAGCAGAAGGAAACGGATGGCTGGATGTCTTGAATAAACTATTTTTTGTTGTTTTATTTATCTTTTAACAACATACAAAATAGCTGAGTTGAGCCTCATATTTTAACAATCTTTCCTTCATAAGAACGCTTTCTGATTGCCGTCTTGAAAACCTACCCCGTCCTTCAAAATGTTCAGAACACAAACACATCAGATAACCATAAGAACCTTGTTTTTAGTTTCTACTGATGAAAGCTACAGACAAGAATTACTGCAGTCCCTCAGTACAAACACAGCTCTTTTGAAATCCACAGACCTCGGCCAGAATAAACAGCAATACAATGGAAGCTCGTACGATATCGTACCTCAGTCAGTCACCCCCTCTCTTGTGTACTGGCAGCAGTGTCGGAGGAGACGGTGGAAAAAAACACTGCACAGTGCCGTTTGGACAGATGTAAAAAACTGTGAGCACAAGATGTGCATATCTCTGGGGACTTTGTGCTTGTTGTTGAGAGAACAGCCAGCAATTTGCCAGATCTTTTTTCTTATAATGACTTTTTAATATCTCAGGCCATAAACAGTGAGTGTGAAGTAAATCTGGATGCTACACATGATGCATCATTTAGATTTTAATGTGGAGTGATATTACCTCTGGTTAGAATCATATGATGATAAAAAAATGTTTTTACCCTATTTAAATTACTTTTTTTTAATGCATCTCTGTTTCCCGATTCATAGAGGATATTCAGTTTAAGTTGCCACTCTGTCTGAAGTGGAAGTATCTTTTTTTTTGGGCTAATTAAAATGCCGCAGGCATCTGTGAGAAACTTGGTCAGTCCCAGCAGACTCTGAGCCAAAAGAGCTGCACAGTAGCAGCTCTGGTGTCTCCAAGGAGATTGCAGTGTGATTATAAAGAAGGGGGCCCATGTTTTTAACCTGCATACAGGGTACAGCACAATGCTGCGGAGATGAGAGGTCATGTTGTGCAACCTGCGAGGAATTTCACTGATTGGTCATTCATGTCTGAGCCAGGGCCGGTGGACTTTACAAGAAACCCGTAAAGTATGCAGAGAAGGTTTGTTAAAGTCGCCTTTGCTCTTGGCTGGAAAGCCAGATTAAAATCATTCTGTATCACTCTATTTTAAGCTCTGGACAGACATAACGAGATGTGCCCAATTTTTTTTTTATAAATAGCTGTTGCATGCTATTTTTAATGTAAACAAAACCATATAAAGCAATTTTCTAAAAATGCCTTATTCAATATATGACACTCCAATTTGTTATTCATGGCTGGGATGCAGGGCTACTGCAACAACACAACGGAGCACACAAAACCATCATGATCACAAGCGTGTGTGAATGCTCTACATCACGTTTTTAACCAGTGGAAACGATTGTGATGTAAACTGTGCGCACTCTTTAAAAATGCGTTAAGAGCAGAGACATCCTCTCAGGGCTCGAGTGTTTCTAGTGAGAAACACCAAATGTAAACAGAAGTGTCGTTTGCTTACAAAAGACTCCAAAATCGCACATTTAAACAAATCTGCGCATTAACCAAAAAAGATGAGCTGAACCTCTTAATTCGAGGTCCATTACGTGGTGTCATGTGGTAAGACTTTCAGCAGCAGAAGCCGAGTCATTGTTTCCATTTAGTTTCTGAGCACTATGAGGAATTTTCCATCCACTTTTAAGCCACCAAAACAGAAAATGTGTTTAATGTCTACATTTTTAAGACAACTGAGCAAAGATCCAGCAGCAACTAAATAGAAACCTTAAAATATAAATCCTCAAATCAACACTGTTTTGGATGCTTGCATCTCTGCCTTCCTTTCACAAATGAGTTGTTCATGTGAATCCAATAAATCTGGGATATTCTTTAATCATGATCGATCATCTAACTGTTGAGTCAATATAAAGAACTGCTGAATGCCTGAAATGAGCCTCAGACTATAGTTTAAATACTCAGTGTTACATAAAGTCCGCACAGGAATGTCACATCTGCCCTCTCAGGTGAGATTCTGTTTTCCCAGTGACTCAGTGTGTTTCCTTCCCGTCTTTGTTTAGGTTCCATATGACTCCAATAAATGGGGAGCACTGTCTGAACATGAATGATGTACGCTGTAGACAGGATGGTTGGAGGGAGATGAAATGTGTGTGTGTGTGTATTATGTGTGCAAAAAAATTCCTGAAATTCCTTGAAGAGGTAAATTGGCCCAAGTAGAGATTCCTTCTTTGACCTTGTCTGTGAGGCAGCAGCAGCAGCAGTGATGTGAGAATTAAAAGAAGATTAATGAACGTCAGTGTCTTAGAGGCATTTCAAATGCCTATTTGAACTTTTGCTACAAAGAAAAGAAACTTTCTTTTGGGATTTAAAAAAAAATCCTTAACTTCACCTTCCTGGCTGTAACTCATACCCGGTGTTGTATCAAGCGTCCCATAGTAGTGGTAGACTTCTGAGTTAACTGCATGGAGGTTTGATAAATTGCCCACCCTCCGTATTTAACAATGACCCAATCAGAACCCACAGAATGGGTTTTACTCCTGTTGGTCTGCTGAATGATGAAGAATTGGCTGAATCCTGCTGCGCTTTCAGTGTCTGGATGCACTGAAAGTGAAAATTGAGGGGATTTAGTAATAAGGTAAAACTTGTAACCAGTAGAAACTTGAGTCTTTATTTTGACATGAGTATATCTGCTATAGAGGTCATTTGTTCCGACTGAAAGACATTGTGCCTTTTCGCCATTAAAACATATGTTCAAATAATACGAGATCATTTTTCTGATGCACCCATATCCTTATTCTATTGCAGTATAAAACACATTTGTCTGTTATTGTTGCTGTTTCCCTTTAATAATGTAGCAGGGGTGTTAGTGAAGTTTGGCTTTGTACTAACAAATCTAATGAACGTTAGCTACATGCTAAATATACTAATGCTAATATATCGAAGATTTTATGTATCAGAACATGATAAAATAATCATCTATTCCTCACCAGGTTCTAAAAATATTTAAATGCAACCTAAGATGAAGAAAAATTATGCCACAATGAAAAACTAACTACAGTACACTCCATGATTCAGCAGCTTGTAGAGCTACCTTTAGCAGCAAGTAATCATTTTCTCTATGGCTTTATGATCAGTCCAAGATCATTGTGGAGGGATCTCGGCTGCTCTCCTTCACAGCGTGGCTTCAGTTCATTGAGGTTTGCAGGCTTTTGTTGATGCACAGCTTTGAGGTGCCTTGACAGCCTTTCAGTCGGGTTGAAGTCTGGACTTTGACTGGGTCATTGAAACACCTGGATTCTTTTCTTCTTCTGCCATTCTTTGATAGATTTGCAGCTTTTGCAACTTGTTGCATGATCCAATTTCATCCACGTTTTAGCTCACAGACACACATACAGTGGTGCTAATGAGAGTGGGGACAGGCGGTGGAACTTCACCCTCCTTACCTCAATTTTCCATGCCAGTCCGCAGGTTTTCTAAAGCCTTGCCAGATGGTTTCAGTCTATTTGAGGGTTCCAGTCCATACTGTATTTTTTTCCATTCAAACTGGCAGTCACAGAGTTGTCAAAAACCCGCTTTTTAAACTCTAGGCCACCACTTGCCTCCAGGTTGGATTCAGTGAACGAATCTAAGCATTATCAGCTTAAATTCAAATTAATCTCTGCTACTCTTGATGTAACCTAACTGCCCAGGAACACCACAACTACTGTGCACCAGTCCAACACAGAGCGTTACTGTAAACTCACCACATTACAGCAAACTATCTGTTTATCCTGGACTACACTGCTGAGTATTTTCTTGCAACCTTTGAATAACACAAAGTTAGTATACCTCAGCCTGTTTTGCAGTATGAACATGTAAGAAAATATATAATTTATGTACCATTAACTTTGCTATACTCAGGGTGTAACATGTGCTGGAATGATTGTTACTTCCCACCTCTGCAAACATGCTATACTCGTTCAGTCTTTTTGTAATTGTACTTTCATGAACTTTAACATGCTAACTGAGGCTAGCAGAGCCTGAGATGTAGCTCTTGGTTTTTTTATGGTTTCTCTGAGCATTGCACAGTCTGACCTTTGGGTGAATTTGCTGTGACGTTGACTTCTGGGAAGATTGGCAACTGACTTGAATGTTTTCCACTTGTGACTAATCTTCCGCACTGAATTGAATGATGGAATCAAATAGTTTGGAAATGGCCTTATAACCCTTCCCAGATTGATGTGTTGCAACGATTGCTTCTTTAAGGTTATTACTGATGTCTGTCCTCAGCATTTTAATGACACACACCTGAATGCTCCAGCCCAGTAAGAGGTGCTCACACTCGCTGATGTTCAATTAATCACATGCATTTGATTAGCTTTTACTTACCTCTAAATACTTATGGAAGCAGTAAGGGTGTACTTAGTATTTCACACACTGCTTTTCAGGTTGGCTTTTTTAAAATATTAATCTTAGAACTGAAACAGGTTGTGCTATTTTTCATGTGTATTTATGCTTGAAATTTACAGTATGCTTGCTAAAGAGAAAAATCTACAATTATAGAGAACTGCTTTAACCTGGTGGTGGTACTATAGTGAGATAGTTTTACTCTTGATTCTAATTGTTTTGAGCCTGATTTCCTCATGGATTGGGCTCTTGCTGTATTTAGGACTTGACACCTTTAAGTGATTACTATTATGCTGAGTCAGGCTCAATCACTGAAACACTGACAAGAAAATAAATGGCATAGAAGCTGCAGGAGCTAAGCCAACACGAGGACTGACATACGCTTTCTTAAGTTTGCCTCTGATTATGTGAGCTTCTCTCCTTGTTTTGAGCTTTGCTTTGACGGAATGTTATGAAGGACAATGTCCTATAAAACTTGGTTTTGTAGGCAGAGCAGTCCCACCAGTCAAGCAGCAAAAGCTGATTTCACATCACCACTTTTAGTGGACTGATGCTCAGGAATCTCTTTCCCATACTGGTCCCTGTTCATGTCCTGGTATGGTTTTCTCAGCATCTCTCTGTCCTGTGTTAGTAGCAGGGGTGGCCAGGCCATGTGAGTAATGAAAAAAGGACTTTTTTTCCCAGCGGAGAAAAAGGGTTGGATTTGGATCAGCTTTGGGTCAGGAGAGCTTCTTTTCTTCTGTACATCCCTAATCATCTTTCCTTTAAGGGTATGTTTATGTTTGCACATTTTCCCCTTCCAATTGTGCCGAAGGAGAGCGAACTCATGAGAATGGTTGAGAATCGGTTGAGTATCTTCATATCCAGAGGCACTTCTCTTCCTCACACTATGTAGGCATGGAGGCTCGACATGCTACCTTTTTTCATTGAGACAAAGTACACAACACAGATGACTATGAACATCATCAAGTGATAGGTCACAGACCCATAAATCAAAGTTTGTGGGTCTCCTTTAATGATGCTGCAGTGAGTAACGGTGACGGGATTCATGGCAGTGTCCCAACACTCTGAATGTGGGAGGAAAAAGAAGTGAACATGAATACTGGGAATGTTCAGAGTTACTATGCTACGTGTCTTTTGAAAGGCAACAATGTGAATGCTATTTATTTTCTTAAATTCAAAGCAAACAAACAAAAAATATCTCACTTGCTACTGTTTTGGTGAGTGTAATGTTTGATCTCCACATCCTGCCCTCCGGACCTCTCCAGTCCTGCTTTTCATTCTTACTTTGGCTCCACTTTCCACCCCGTTTCCACTCCTTACTCATACTTTCTAATTGTCTTTCACACACTGGGACTGAAATACTCTCTTCATTTGCCTTAATCTTCTCTTTCCCTCTTTCTTTTCCCTCACCCAGCCTCTGTCTTCCAGGAGCGTTTGGAGGCATTTCCGCTCCCAAACTCATCATGAGCTCTGGTCTCCCCAGTGGGATATTAATAGAGAGAAGAGGAGTGGAACATTGAGACCCACTCCCAAGAGGAATGAGGGTGGGAAGTAATAAGTGGGGAAAGGGCCAATCTCCATAGTCACCAGCAATCATAAATCTATCATGTGTTAGTTACATGCACACAGATTAGGGTATGTTCTTGTAGAGGAAATAATAAAAAACAAACTTAACAAAACAGAAAGGCATTGACAAGAATATGCAAAATACAAAGAAACCAACTCTATAACCCATCAAAACACTGTTTCTGCTCAGTGGGTGCTCCCATATAAAATTCATAACTGTTAAATTTTCTCTGAGAAACAACTCTGAACTGATTCTCATTCATGACTGAGAAAAGTGCCAGAGTGTTCAAAGAGCAATTTGCAGGCTGGCAATTCCAGCAAATTGCAGAACCTGCAACAAGAAATGAGTTCATATATGCACTTCAGTAACATTACCTGTTGTTTATGTAGTAGAGTTTCAGAATCGCATTGAAAGACTCCAACAACCAAGCGTGGTGTCACAAACAGAAATCAGCCGAGCTCGGTCAATTTTAAGTTTAAAAGGTGCGCGTCCTTAATGGTCAAAAATGTACCTTCACATACTCATAATTACATGCATATAAACATGTAGCAAATATAGTATTTAAACTCAAATCCATCGTCTCTTCCCAACTCTAACCAAGTGGTTTTTGTGCATTAGTCCTAACATAGGTGAGGTGTCTGAACCTCAGAAATAATGAGTGAAAATTAAACTAAAGTGCAAAAATATTAGCCATATGCTGAGCTAACGTGAAAAGCAGCATCTGCAACTTCAGTCTTACTCTTGTGAAAGTGCACTGATGGCAGTAATGTGAAAGCACATTATATTTTTTGAGCTTCTCTCTTTCACACTGAGAGATGCCACACAAAGCCACACAAAAACTGCTCGCACACACCACTGCTCACCCACTGCCATTGTTCTCTCAGCTCCTTAAAAAAATATCTCTTTGCATCTTGCCTGGTCTATGGACTGTGGAGAAAAGTCATGAGGCAACATCCGATTTTGCAACCTGCAGCTACTTCACAGTGACCACGGAAACCACGGGGACACTGCTTGGTGACAGTGCTGCAACGCGGCAGGCACTGCTGCCGGTGTCATGTGGTCTCATTACACAAGACTGACGACAGTGCTACTGTGCTACTTGGATTCAATTTGAAACATGGGAGTAACAAATAACACTTGATTTATGGATCATAAGGGAATTAAGGGTCACAGCAGTAGTTAGGCTACAGTACTGTGCAAAAGTCTTGAGCCACCCCTCATTTCTTTCCAGTGAGTCAGACTTTCTTGTCATTTTCAAAGTGGCATTTTATAGAGCAGTAGCTCTCCAGGATTTTTGGAGGTCTTTTAAAGTTTTTCTTTGGCCATTGGCTACTTTTTCATTTTAGGTGCTTTGGGATCAATCAGTTCTAGGGGTTCCTGCCCACTGGGAAGATCTCTTGAGAACTATATACTTTTAACAAAGCAACAAGCAGCTGACAGTCGGTAAGGAAACAACTAGGGAATGGAGGATTATGTGATTAAAGCTGTTTGTTGTGGGTTTAATGCCAACAGTGGATTGAGAAAGGCAAGGTCTCAGCTACAAATGCTGCGCAACTTTCTTGCAATGCCATTTCACTGTCTTTAGTTTTGTGCTACAGTATGTTTGCTGTGTGTAGATGCGGGAGGAAGGAACTTGAGAGACAATGCATACAAAAATGTAGCTTTGCATTGTTTTTGCTCAACTTTATTACATAAGATCAAAAATATGCATTATTTGGTGTGGCTGTACCTCAGCAGGTAGAGCAGATCATCTGCTAATCGGAAGGTCGGTGGTTTGATCCCTGGCTGCTCCAGTCTGCATGCCAAAGTATCCCCAGGCTGCTCTCTGGTGTATTCACTGGGTGGGAATGTGTGTGAATGTTAGATAGAAAGTATTTAGGTGAAGAAAAAAAGTGATTGATGTGAATGGGTGAATGGGTGAATGAAGACATGCCATATAAAGTGATTTGAGTGCTCAGGTAGAGCAGGAAGTGCTTTATAAGAAGCGGCCCATTTACCACTATAAGCTGCAATAAATAATAAGAAAATACTGTTGATATGGATTCAAATATTTGATTTTTTTTTCTAGACATATTTGCTGCAGCTAGTAGAGGAGTTTGTCAATTTCATTCAATAAATGTACCTCTGAGGGGGCAAAAGTCTCTGAGCTCAGTATCAGCTGTGCTCTTTCTCTCCTTATCTAACCGATCGTGTTGACAAGTGAAGGCAAAAACAAGCTGTCATTAGAGGACAGCAGCAGCGCAGAAACTGTCAGGCCTAAATATCTGTCCAACACTGTGACCATGAGGTCTTCCTCTGGGCCTCAAAGTACTGGATAACTGAAGTAAGAAATATTTAGCATTCTGCTTAAAATCAAATATTTAAATTTCGAATCTACACGATTTTATTTTCTATTAGAAACATTAATTTTAATGATCTCTTTCTATTGGATGTTTGATTTTTTTCCTCGTACAGCACAAAGGGGTCATTTTACAGACCAAAGAGCTGTTTGTGCAGATCAGCACTTTTGCTCGAGAGAGAAGCGTGGATCCTCTGGTGTCAGCAATATTGCAAATCGATACATTTTCCGCCTCCTATGATGGATCACTTTAGGAAACCTCAAATTGACTGAGGAGAACATTGATGTATTCTTCAAACCCGAGTTTAGCATCTCTCTGCTTTTGTTTAAGTTTCAAGAAATGGAGCTGACCACAGCAACTACCAGCATCATTTATAACTTATAAACGCGACCAAGACTTTGACCTCCATGGTCATAACTTCTTCTTTTCTGTTTGCTCATGCTTTTATCTGACATCAGAAAAAGTCACTGATAGATTTCTCAGCGGTGACGCTGTGGCCTTTGGCGAGTTTTTCTGCTCTAAATGCCATTCTTAAATTTTAAACTGCCCAACTGACTTACGGCAGCTTTGACATGAACTGCAAAATTAAATAAAAGCAAACAAGACTCCTCTTCCACCAGAGCACAGATTAAGCAGGTAATTAAGGTTTTATTAGTAGAGGTATTAAAGTTGTAATAGGAACCTTGGCTGGTTATATTCTCTGATGCATAATTGAAAAAAAGACTTGAATAATTAAATTGTTTTGAATTTACATCCTAATATTGACTGCTCTTAAATTATTTGCTTTGAGTTGTGGTATAACTTAGTTATTAGTTATTTTACATTCATTTTCATATTTATGTCATTTATGAGCTGCACCAGAATCAGCAGTAGGTGTTTGGGGTGGATGATGTGCATACAAATGGCCCAACCAGAACTGTGGGCAAGTTTTGTTTCAGTATCTAGATCTCAATTCTTGTTTATTCCTATTAGTTTTATTTCCCCTTGAAGGATGTAGACATTGTGACACCACCCACTGATTCTGGAATCTTCATTTTGAAGATTTTTTTGGTTTTATTTATTTATTTATTTTTTGTGGATAAAGAAGTGAGCATGTTTGGATGAAAGGGTGGAGTGATAAGTTGTCCAATAATGCTTGTGAGCTCACTGAACTGCACCTGACTCCTGTCTATCAAAGCACCCACACCCAGAACTGTGTTTAATCTGCCACACCTGTTATCTCTGTCTTTATCAACCACTTGTTCACACCAGTCACCTTTCCAGGTGTTTCCCAGTGTTCGCTGCGTGTGTGCTTTTAGTGACCCCCCCCCGAGTATGACCTTCATCTGCTGTAGGAAATTTGCCTCTTTGCTTGATTTGTTTGTCCTCACTGACTGCCTACCTGTGCATGACCACAGGCTGTTTGATTAAAGACTGTTTTGGACTTACTGTGCCTTGTACATCCTGTGTGTGGTTCTTCTTTCCCGTGAAACTGTTAGACAAAGGGCAAACATGACCATGAAAAAGACTCCTAACGCTGCAGTCGCCACAAGTAATGTTTTACCGAGCAAATAGATAAA
>VUQK01007895.1:3102-13999 GCA_015106715.1 Bujurquina vittata | reverse complement strand
GCAGGCAGAAGGAAAGAAGATGTTCAAAAAAAAAAAAAAAGAGTCAAAGGAGAGGGTGGAGGACAAAGTTTCTTTATGAAATCTTGAGAAGTCAGACAGATATTTAAACTATTGACTATTTAAACACAATGATACAGAGGAGAGCTTTGAAGCTTTGGGGCGAGAGGATCAATGTGTCTGCAGATGCTACAGTAGAAGCCCAGTGCCACAAACCAACCAAGGACCTTGTAAGACATAAGCTATTTTTTCCAGTATTATACAAAATGCTCCGCTGCACCGATGCTGGAGGGACAAATATTAGCCATGCACATAAATTTCTTCGTGGTGAGAAACAAAAAACCTGTTTCACCCATTTGTTTGTGGCAGCTGTACAAAATAAAACTTTGCCCTTCACTAAGTGATTTTCTGTTTTTGGAGCTGCACACCCCGCTGTTACACTGTCTGTGCGACATTCTCACAAACAGGCATGGACGCACTTGGACCGTGACTCCTAAAGCTGCACACAAACGCCCCGCCGTCATATTCCCATCTACACTTTAATCGATTGCGTGTCTAAACCACTTTGTAAATCAGTCACAGTACACTGCAAAGATGTGACTTCATGGTGCATTCAGGTGCATTGCGTAAACTGAACTCTAAGGCTGAATGGCTGATTTTCCCATGTTGTTTCACATCACTTTTAATAAAATCATGGTAAATTATATTCCATTTATTTCTATATGGACACATTTTAAACCATTTTATTTTAAACAAATCACGTGCAAACTTTATCGCACGGGTTACGAAGGTCTACAGCAAAGTTAAGGTACCCATGGACACAACAGGACCAATTACAACAAATCCAACACCACATCAAATATTAAACTCACAGGCTGAGACTTACAACTTTATATAATTTGCTCTTGAGTTAATTAAGCATGAGGAACTCTGCTGGACTCACAAATTTAACAGAAATTTGAAAGCGACAGTAAATTATGAAACATGTTGAGAGACATCATTTGAGTGAACAGCAGCGCTCGAGCGTTCCTTTTGTAAAATGGGGAACATGGGAGAGAACAGTGAGATTTAGGCAAATAGACTTTTTTAGCTGATGTGTGAAAAATCTGCATGCAGCATAGCAGTGAATGCTAGCAGGGATATCTTACTGGCTTTGTGGAGGATTTCAGTAGCCTGCTGCTGAACTCGTTCTCTGCTGCTCTCTAGTTCGTACTCGGTGTCCTTCAGCTGCATCACCCAGATCTCTCCGTCCTGGATGGCCTCTTCCAGCTGCTTGTGTAGGTTCTGTATCACCCCCACACAAACACACAAATGCACACTCACCTATGTTACAGTATTACAACATTTGGCATTTTAAAACCATAGCTCAGACTCACAAATCTCCCCTGCTACTTCTTCTCTACAGATCTGCCTCCAGGACCATCAGTGCACACTACATTACATTTTCCACCACTTTGAGTCTTAAAAACACTTTTCACCCGGAGGCATTGGTTTCTGTTTCCTGAAAACGTTTTCCATTTAATTTACCCCACTCTGTGCCTAACCTGAAGAAGAGAAAAACTCTGATATTAGAGTGCTTTCATTTTTATCTTATTTTATTTAAGCAGAAAACACTGTGCTCATCCACTCATCGATCCATCAGTACCCACACACCTTAATGGTTCCCTCAGCGTTGGCCAGTGATGTCTGCAGTCTGTTGGTCTTGTCTCGGTTCTCTCTGGCCTCCTCCTGAGCTTTCTGAAGCTCGCTCCTCAGCTTGGAGAGTGAACGCTGCAATGCCGCTTCCTGTGCCTGGAACTCCTTACGGAGCTCAACCTTCACAAGGGCAGAGAGTCACATTAGTCACTCTGACACATGAACGCATTACTTGTGGCCAGCAGCACCTGCCTGTGCGAGTTAAAAATGGATGACACAGGCAGCCTTAGAAGTTGTATTGAGACAAATTAAGCCTTCTTCGTGGCAGTCTCTCAAAAAGTATAAATAACTGCTTCTTGTGCATCAATCACACGCAAGTTCACCGCCACTGACGAAGACGAATAAAAGCCGCACTAATCAATCAATATTTTTTATATTAATGCCTATATTTAATTTAAAAAGGTGTGAATTATTTCCTTAGGCTTTTAAAATACTGTTTCAATTTTTAGGGCTTTAATAAACCTTGTTTGAAGCAGCAGCAGGAAGCAATAAACCATGAACAAACCCAACCCACCTGCCCAACAGCAAACCCAAAGTTGGCAAGTGGCTCACACACATAAGCATGCAAGCATACTGGAGCTAAAAAATTAACAGAAACATTACTCCTAATGAATACAGCTCTACCAAATGCAAAAATAAAGAGCTGTTTGCTAATGATAACACATTCACCTTAACACCACATTTAAACTATATGTTGTTTTTGAAGCTTTACTGTTTTCAATAGTTGTTCTTTGTTACATTTGATGTATTAATTCTGCTCCGCTTTGCTCTGCCATCTTTTTTTTGCCTGTTTTTGCATGTGGCACACCTTTAAGAAGTGCTGATTTTTTATTAACAGCATTAAGTAACAACAGAACAGACGTAGAGTTTAACATTTAACAAAATGTAGTTGCTGCTTTTCTTCTTCTTGTGTTTAAAAAAAAAAGAAGAAAAAAAAAGGAGAATATGCTTTTACCTCAGTCCTCTTCCAGGCCAGCAGGTTCTCAGTGGTGAGCTGGTGCGTCCTCCTCATGGCTTCCAGCTCTCTCTCATAATACTCCTGAGCCTTGCCCAGCTTGGCCTCATACTCCTCCACCAGGCGGACCTTATCTTTTGTTAGCTCCTCTACCCTCTCCATCAATGCCTCCACCTACACCAAGAGATGGATAAATGGAGAGCCTCTTTTATTACTCAAGATACATGCCAAAATACATTGACTTTATTTTTTGGAACAAAAACAGCCAGTCTTGGATATATCATGCCCATAAACTTTGTTATGTTTAGTCTTTAGATTAGTCTTTGTTAAACTGGACAGCTATTGTTGAGAAGGAAAATGGGAGGAAAATAAGAAGATGACATGCAACAAAACTCTACAGCTGGATTATTATCACTCCAGGTTTATATTACGCTCATATGTCAGCTGCACCAATAAAACAACACTACATCTTTTTCATTTCATTGACGAGCCTTAAAAACAGCAATTACCCAATGAGGAAACTTGCAGTATCGACTTTCTACAAAAATCCTGACACACTGTGCATCAGTCCAATCCAAACTTTTGTTCTTCCAAAGCTCATCTATCCTCCTCACTCGTTCAAACTCAGCCCACCTCTTGTCTATGAAGCTCAGCCAGCTTCTCCTGGTCTTCTGTGGAGGTGGCGCTTTGGTTCCGCTGGTTGTTGAGGAGTTCCTCCACCTCCTGGCGGTGGGTGGCCCTCAGCTCCTCCAGCGCTCGCCGTTTTTCAGCCTCAAACTGCGCCTGAGCCTGGCTGAACGCCCGCAGCTTCTCCTCAAAATCCCGACGCATCTCCTCCACCTATTGAAACCACGAAATATGTTCTATTCTGTGTGTGCTCCTGCTAACCCAAATCTCTAATAGTGTCGAGCTAAGTATCACTTCAAAACCCTCCTGTAGCAATCAGGGAGGTACAGAACATTCAGTTCTATCATCTTACACAATCAGTACTTACTTGTGATTACCAAAATAAAAGCTTGCAGCTTCTCTACATCTCTAAGTGCAGCAAAGTTTTCTTTGCGGCAAGAAATCTGAAACAGTTTGGAAAAAAATAGAGATGTGATGTGATGTAACACGTGTCATGTGACGCCAGGAAAACAGTTTGTGTTGGTAAAGATCTCTTCGGTCAAAGGTGGAAGCAGACAGTTGCGCAGAGGACGACGAGGGACAAGTCCAAAGCTAACACACGACAATCCAAATGCACTTAAAGAGATGAAGAGCTGAGTTTGTTTATCCACAAGCTCATCACATTTACATGAGACTGAGATGTTCCTGTATGCCTACAGTCATCAGGCAAAGGGATATGAAATTGTGTCATATGGGATTATGGCATGACCGATGACATGACATGATAAATGTAATAATATTAGATTATTTTATTTTTTTTACATGTTATAGTCATTGTAGCATAATATGTCTGTAGAAGACTATAACAACTAGAAGTCTTACTTCCTTGTAATAAAGACTTACTGAAAGTGAACACATTTCACAACAATTATTGTACAAATAAGCAATCTACCCCCTTCTCCTGATCAAAAGTGCCGAGCAGCACTTCATTTGGAGTGCGATTTTAATTTTGTAAGCGAGGTGCATACAAACGAGGAGCGCAGCAGAGACGAGCCGGTTTGCGGCACTAAAAGTAAAATTCTTATTCGTTATCAACATATGCCAGTAATGATTATGACAGTACCCTGCTGCGTGCGGCTTGTAAACAGCTTACCACTCCTGTTTCACTGGCAGATGCTAGTGCCCGTGTGAGTGGTGTGTCACATGCTGCATTACTAATAGCCGGTTGCTTCTGTTCTACAAGCATAACTGTGTGTGCTTGTCTATATCTGTATATAACATATAGTATAATGTATAGTATATAGTATAATATAATGTAAATTACCTTGTCTGGAAAAGCCTCATGTATATAATATAAACTTTCAGTAGGTCGAGGGTATAGCGCACTCAACCTCTGGGCCACCAGTTGGTCTTTAAATCACAAAGCGATTGCCCGTGTCACCTGGTGGGTGGCAACCTGTCTCCAAACAATTGCAGTCTAACTCAGACTGATTGCAGTCAGGCTGCAAATAATTTCTGTGGAATTTAAAAATGCACACAGTCAATCTGTCAGCATGTTGCAATCAAGCTGAGTCAGTTTGGGCTGATGAGTGTAACTTGCCTACACCATGTCTCTCTCCAGTAGTACTGTAGAAGAAATGCGAGTGGGTGCCAACTGGTTGCATTCTGGTTATATTCCTACATAAAAGCAAAGTTGCTGAGCATCTATATCATTTAAGTAAAATCGCTGTCCTGCAGAAAACTATGTCACTATTTATGGAATGATTTCTGGCTTTCTGCTTCAGATCTCTGAGATTCTGGACTCTGAAAGTAAGTTATATGAATTTCTGTGTATGTAGACAGCAAAAGATTTACAACAGATGTCAACAGATTTCCAATTTTCTAAGGTTTATCTCACTTAATCACAGATTTCATGTAATTGCCATCTTGAGCCCATTCAATCACAGACTGACTCTGTCTTATTGCTGTTTTATCATCGTTTTGATGCACCAAAGAAAGCAAATGACTGCGAGTGGTCACAAACTTGGTCCCAGTCTTTGAAGTGACTATTTCAAAGGCAATGAGATCACAAGTTTGTTGCATTCGGTTGCAATTTTTGTCGCACCACCAACTCCAACAGCTGTTTTCTATAGTGTGACTACAGCGTTAAGCAGTGCTAGGTACATAACTATTAGACAATGACAGTTTTTGTTATTTTCAATGGAGATGTGACTGGAATGCACACCTTCAGCTTTAATTCAGGGTTGTTAACAAAAGTATTGTATTAACTGTTAAGGACTTACCCCCATATTATTTTTTGTTTTTTGTAAATTTTGTGCCCTCTCACTGATGATTTTTTCAGCCTAATGATAGCCTCATTTCTTTGCATCAAAATCTCACTGGTCCTATTTAAAGTTCCAATGCAAGTACAACTTCAACACGTTTTATCTTTTATTATTTGACATGACATAATGCCAGTTCTCCAATGACTTTTGAGCCTCTGAAGATGGGGACAATATATAAAAATGGCTGCAATTCCTAAACAAATAATACAACATTTCTGTTAAAACCCACTGAAATAAAGCAGGCTGCACAATTACATTTTGACTGTTTCGTTTACTATCCTTTGTGGTAGTGTACAGCGGCAAAGCTACAAACACTGTCCAAATACTGTTTAAGGCAGAGTACTGTATCAAAATTAGAGACCTAGTCATACAGAATAGAATATAGTAATTTAAATTACACTTAAACTTATAAATACATTAGTTTTAATTACTTTCAGTCATCTTTTTTAAAAACTGTACTGTCATAACTTTTTAGCACTGTTTTGGTTTTATTGTGTAAAGACATCTGAGCTGCATGTTTGTATGATAACTCTCATAAATTTGTCTTTCGGTTTCCATCAGCCAAGCAGTGTTATAACATCTTATAAACATGTTATATCATCTTTTATCATACATACCAGTTAAGTCCCGTTATAAACTCTGTGGTGTCAAGTGGTATTACTCACTAATGCTTGTATTGTTTTCTTATTTAAACTTGGAATACTGTTCCAGTTGTGCATTTAGAACATAACACACTTTACATTCTTACATTTACAACCACAATTCCAAAAAAGTTGGGACACTGTAAAATGTAAAGAGAAAGAGAATGCAATGATTTGCAAATATCACAAAACCATATTTTATTCACAATAAAAAAATATAAAACATATCAAATGTTTAAACACATTTTACTTATTCATGAAAAATATGTCATTTCAAATTTGATGGCAAAAAAAGTCTCAAAAAAAGTTTCAAAATAACATTCCTCAATATAAAATTGCAGTGAGAATTTCATCATCTGCAGTATACAATATGATTAAAATATACAGATAATCTGGAGAAATCTCTGTGCATAAGGGACAATACTGACAATATTGTATTCCCGTGATCTTCAGGCCCTCAAAGAGCTCTGCATTAAAAACAGGCATGATCCTGTTGTGGAAATCCCTGCATGGACTCAAGAACATTTCCAGAAATTCCTGTCTGTGAACACAGTTTGCCATGCCTTCCACCAATGCAGGCTAAAGCTCTAATCACGGAAAGAAGAAGCCATACAGTACGTGCTATCCTCTGGCCCAAAGCTAATTTAAAATGGACTGAGGCAAAGTGGAAAACTGTTCTGTGTTCAGACAAATCGGCATTTGAAATTATTTTTGGAAAACATGGATCCGTCAAGATCCAGACTAAAGATGAAAGGGACCACTCTGAATCGCTGATGGTATGGGGGGGCTCTGGAATTGGCAGCTTGCACATCTGGAAAGGCACCATCAATGCTGAAAGGTTTTAGAGCAGCACATGCTCCCACCCAGATGACCTTTGCATATTTTAGCAAGTCAAGGTATTACAAGAGCATTGCAACAAAATAATCTGGATGCTAAACTGGCTTGCCTGCAGTCCAGACCTTTCACCAACTGAAAACCTTTGGTGCATCATGAAATGAAAAGATTGAGACAATAATGGGATATCATTTCTCTCCCAAAAGTCCAGCAGCTGCTCCTGTTGTGAATAGAAGAGGCGATGCTACACAGTGGTAAACATGGCCACGTCCAAACTGTTTTGAGACATATTGCTGCCATCAAAATCAAACTGACTTAATTTTTTTCTTTTTCATTTCTCACTTTAAACATATTAGCATACCATAACATTCTGTTTTCATTTACATTTTACATCCAAACCTTTTTGGAATAGGGGTTGTATATGAAACTGAACAATCATATATTAGTTTATGTTCTGAGCACGACCTTACCTCTCTGCTCATAGAAACCACCCTCTGTGTGTGCTGGGCCTCAGTGCACAGCTGTGAGTCCTCCATTCTCTGTCTGTACATCTCAAACTCTGCTAGAGCCTGATAATAACAAAAACAACCGTGTTACATCCAAATAAATGCAGCACTTTATGGAAATGCACAACTGAAAACTAATACAGTCACTTCTCTAATATATGTTGAGATAAATAGATACTATGCAGTTTTTTTTAGATTTACATAACTTCATATTTTAAAGCGTACTACAGCACTATAACAAAATATAGCTTGAAGATAACGTCATAAACATGCATGCAGCTTGATGCACATTTCCCTTTTGAGCAAACTAAGCAAAGCCTGGCTAGACACAACCAAACTAAGTGAAGCCCGTGGTGCCCCGCAGCACTGAACGACCTGTCTCTTCATGTGCTCGTGGAGCTCCACAGATTCCTCCAGACTGGCAAGCCGCCGCCTCAGGTCCGCCTCGTCTGCCATTTTACTCTTGTACTGCATGATCTTGTCTCTGGTTTCTGTCACAATGTGTTGGACCTGAGCAAGAGGAGAGAAAGCAGCCGATGTTTTAAATGCAGCAGAAATAATTTAACGGCAGAACTGGAGACTTTTTGACTTTG
Organism: Bujurquina vittata; assembly: GCA_015106715.1. Classification (NCBI taxonomy): domain Eukaryota; kingdom Metazoa; phylum Chordata; class Actinopteri; order Cichliformes; family Cichlidae; genus Bujurquina; species Bujurquina vittata. The sequence continues at coordinate 5,848 of VUQK01007895.1, read as the reverse complement.
TCAGGGTCAGACAATTATGAAGATGGTATTTTGTTATTTGCCAGAAAGTAAAAATAATTATAAATCTGCTAACAGAGTAGGGGGATATAAGACCTAAGGAGAAAAAAATGTAAAAAAGTGCCAGCACACATTGTGGACTCCAAGAAATGTTGGCAGGGGAGAAAAGTCTCACTTTGAAAATTTAACACTTGAAAGTAACACTAATTTAATTAACAACCTTGCAGACCCTGGTTTACTGAAGCCTCTCTCTAAAAGAAATACCAATGAAATTAAGTACATTTAAACCAGTTTCATAAAGGCCCAGGTCATGTCCTTAAATAAACTCTGCCCGCCGCTGAATATAACGAGTTTAGATCTGGTGCCAGACTTATTCTGTGTCTTAGAAACTGGTTCCGAAAATCAGACCGATGTTAAAATTGTAACATTTAAAACATAAGGCATCTGGTGGTAGCCATCGAGACGAATTACACTGAACAAGCTGATCCCTTTGAGTAAAGTGGACAACCTGGGGGGAACTCTGCTGTGCTGTGCTCTTGTTATGTTCATGTATGTGAGCAGGCTGGTGACTACAGGAGAGCTTATGATGTGATTAATCACATCATTTTTACAATCAGTGAAGAAAAGCAGTAAATATAGATATTTCTACAGACAGCAGGACACGGAGTATAAAATGATGTCTTTACACTCCACAGATTTAACCCTAATACCTGTGGGAGATTTTGAAGCATTTTGCTAGAGAGTGAGGATCATTAGCCCTAAAGAACTTAAGGTTATGTATACAACCCCGGTTCTCTGAGCAGCATGAGTGAGTGTCTCACTATGAGATCCCATAGTGAGACACGAAACGAATGCTATGAAAGAGAACCTATACCACGGAGCACTGGGACCATCTGTACCTGCTGTGTTGATTTAGCTGTGAAGTGAATTAATCAGGTGAAAAGCCAGAAATTCATCTGGAAACTGTTGTAGATAACAGATGCTCTTAAGATTTCAGTGAATCCTTAGTCTATCTTACCTAATCACTGCCTTAATTGAAATAAATAAATGGACACACTCTATGTGGGTGCCTCTTCCTGCCACAGTATGACAAAAACATGGGTGTAGTGCTGACCCGCTCACTGCAGGAGATTGGCAGACAGCAAAAACATAGTTAGCCTTGATAACAAAATTGCAGTTTGCCACTGAATTTGCTCCTCTCCTCCCCCAGAGCGACTAAAATACTAAATAGATGAGGGAAAACCTCATTGAGGAGAATTCTGATTTACAAGACTTTTGTAATGCAAATGAAATAACACCATTTAAAAACACCCCCTTATTCCCAGAACAGCTTGACACCACAAAAAAGTGAGAGACCAAGCTGCTGCTTTTCTCCATGTAATAACAGGGTTTTGGTGTCCGTACCTCGTCCTCATGAGCTTCTTTCAGGGACTCGATTTCTTCTTCGTGTTCATCGTTCTTGGTGTTGAGAGCATAAATTACCTGGAGACAGGAGGAGAATTAGACGACAGAAAGAAGACAGGAAAGAAAGCTCTTATTAACTGTTTCAATATCAGATCAATAGTTCTACAGTGAAGATTAAGTTCAGCTCTGCATTGAGAGCGCAACAAAATCAATACCAATAGCATCAGGAAAGGGGAAAATTATGTTTTGTGCTCTGATTAAAGGCAGCATTACGCACAGACACAGTTGTGGAGTCACAAACTGAGCCAGGACTGTGCTACGCACAAAGCACGCACACAAAGGTCACAGAAAAGGAGGTGGGGTGGGGTGATAATAAATTTGGTGCAAAGGAAATAAGTGTGCATTTCTCAGTAAGCACAGCAGTTTCTTTGGTCAAGGAAAGCCCTCTGCAGGCTGCCTCACTCTCCACATCGCACAGCGAATAACGTCTCGTCAGTCATGCCTGCTCTCTCTACTGGGAATATCAGTAGGTTTTATAAGTGCTGGAGGTAAATGATATGCAAGAGCTTTAAAAAAAAAACAAAAAACCTTAAGCTTCAGCAAATTGAAGCCCACAGGGAGAGCATCTAATATTCAGTCATGGTCAGCTGAATTACAGCCCCGCTGGCATCAGAACGAACAGGTCTAACATTTTATTCCATTTACAGGTGAGGTGAAAAGGTTCCATACATATCTACAGCAAGAGGTAGCCATAAGGATATAGGGGTGCAGGATAATTACCCTTCATGAGGCATATTTCTGACATTTTAAACACCACTTGGATCATCACTGGAGGGTATTTGCAACTTTATTACACTTCACTGTACTCAGCAAGAAATACTGAAACCACCCATCTGGTACACACTATATGCACACCAACCCCGCATAACAGCTGTTTATTATTCCATATTACAGATACAGTAGACAGCTACAGCGCACTCAATATCCAGCTGTCTTTGAAAGCGACACGGTCAGCTTCACCATGGACGTTTCAGTCACGCAATCAGCCTCTTTATACATTAAAATTGTGATCAAATGCACTGCTTTCCTTTGCCAGAACGGGGATTAGCAGCTGTCACATGTAGAAGACAAGCCTTTTGTTTGAGCCTTGTTATGGTCTTTAAGTCATCCTAATAATAATGAATGTGATCTAGTCATTGGAATTGCACCGAACGACCGTGATCATACGCGTGGAGATGGACAGATAAAGGAGAAGGTGGCGAGGGACAGGTGCAAAGGCACCCACACCCTCAAAAAAAAAAAAAAAAAAAAAAAAAAAAACAAAAAAAAAGAACACCACCAAACA
>VUQK01007894.1:2558-22366 GCA_015106715.1 Bujurquina vittata | reverse complement strand
GGGCGGTGCCTTGCATTAGTACCTCCTACAATAAACCCAGAACTGTACTTTACAAGATCTGTTATAATCATTTAACCCATCTGTCTCTCTGTGTTTGTCTGTCTGTCTGTCTGTCTGTCTGCCTGCCTGTGTTTGCATGTCTGTCTGCGTGTCTGTCTCTGTCTCTCTGCGTGCCTGTCTGTCTGCGTGTCTCTCTGCGTGTCTGTCTGCGTGTCTCTCTGCATGCCTGTCTCTCTGCATGCCTGTCTGTCTGCCTGCGCATCTGTCTGTGTGTCTGTGTGTCTCTGCGTGTCTGTCTGCCTGCGCATCTGTCTGTGCGTCTGTCTGCGGATCTGTCTGTGTGTCTGCGTGTCTTTCTGCGTGTCTCTCTGCGTGTCTCTCTGCGTGTCTGTGTTTGTCTGTCTGCCTGCGTATCTGTCTGTGTGTATGCGTGTCTGTCTGCGTGTCTGTCTGCAGTAAGTATCAGGTCGTAGTGGAGGAGGAGCTCCCCCGCAGGCAGAGCAGAGGCACTGCAGAGATTCTGCGCTGTTATCCAGTGCCCATTCACTTCCAGAACGCCACGCTGCTGAACTCCAAGTATTATTTCAGCGCAGAGCTGCCGATGAGCGACCTGAGAGTGCCCATGCCCTTCTGTGTCGGTCAGTGACGCACTCGGTGATTCAGTCCACCAGTCTGAGTCTGTGAGTCAACCTGTTTACCTTTGTGTTTGTACAGGTGACAACAGGACCTACAGCGGTTACTGGAACGCTCCCCTCCTGCCTCATAAGAGTTATGAGATCTACTACCAGGCTGTCAGCACTGCTAATGGGGTGAGTACCTGTTACACCGTCTTTACAGGCAGCACGTGTACACTTATAAGCGCTTTGAGTGCTCAATTATAGAAGAACTAGTCCAGTTACCATTTAGTCCATTTACATCTTCAGAGCGGACCCCCACCCTGAACCCCAACCTGACCGAGTTATTTGTAGCTCGATGTTTCGCAGAAAAAGTTGAACTGTTGTCGCGGCGTGTTGGCCATAAGTGGAGAACGATGTGACCCAGGAAGCTCAAATTGTCAGTTGCATCCTGTTCAGGCAAGAGCCATCCAACTTCACACACTTTACTATAACAGCACTTTGACCCCATCGACCGCCACCCCGTTACTAATCCAGGACAGCTGAGCGTTGGCACCGTCACAGCGAGGCTCTTCTTAGCATCTGAACCTGAACCTGAACCTGAACCTGGCTAAATTACTGAACATGGCTGATATGAGACTATGTGGTTAAAAACAGATTTTTCGTGAGCTTCTAACTGTCTCCTTCTCTGGGTCTGGGGGTTTCTTCGTGCCATCAGAGAATGATGAGGATGATGATGATTTTAGGAAGAGGAAGTCACTGTGAATCTAAACGTGTTTGTCAGTGAGTTCAGGTGTGACTCTGAGAGGTTCGGGTCTGAACCCGTAGTGCTTGTCTCAGAGGAAACAGCGGCTGGCTTTTATTTAAAGAAGTGGCAGGTGTCGAGATATCCAATCAGAGCGCGCAGCCGAGCCCGACGGTGCCGTGCGACAAAGCAACGCTTCCCCTTTTAACAAAGGTTCCACATGATTCTGCTCTGTTCTGTCAATTTTCAACACTTTCTCTGTTCTTCCTGTCATAAAAACCAGACGAGTGAGACCGAGACAGAGGCCACACACACACACACACACACGCTCACGCACACACACACACAGAGGTTTAATGGGGGTGTAGATAGTTCCAGCAGCCTCACCAGCGACACTAATAAGCTGCAGTGGGCAGTGTGTGTGTGTCTGTGTGTGTGTGTGCGTGTGTGTGTGTTTGTCACATATGTGTGTAATGAAAAGATACATTTTACTATTACACACACAGATTGTATTGTGTTGTGTGTTAATTATTGACGCTGGAAGGTTTAATTGGTGTGTGTGTGTGTTGAATAATGCAGCAGCCGTAGTGCTTTTTACTGTCGCCTCACCGCAGAGACACACTGCTGCGGCTTGTGTGTGTGTGTGAGTGCATGTGCGTGTGTGTGTGTGTGCGCGTGTGTGCGCGCGCATGAATATTCATGAGCTCTTGTGGTTAATTTGTCTGCTGTTTGTTAAAAACAGAGAGACACAAGATGTTCTTGCTCGCTTTTCACCAAAACCTCCCTCTCTGTGTGTGTGTGTATGTGTGTGTGCGTCTGTGTTATATGAGAGTGTGTTAGCTGTTAAATGCCAGCACAGGCACTGATCCACAGCCATTTGCCTTCTGTCCGCTCTGTTTACGATGTGTGTGTGTGTGTGTGTGTTGCCAGATGTGACAGATAATATGTCGGCATTTGTGTTGACAGAAAACTAATCTGCTTCTCTCTCCAACAGGAGACAAAGATCGACTGTGTGCGAGTGGCCACTAAAGGTAAGAACCTGCATTTTACTTTGAAAGGTATTCGGTACATGTTTGAACATTTTGGTTTTATTTCGAAATCTTTTGCTAAAAAAAAAAATCTGAATACACCGCTTTCATCTTGAGATCATTTCAACTATATTTGAAAGGCGTAACACTCTTTTATTTTGAAAGGGGTTATATACCTTTTTATTTTGATAAAATATACAAAAGTAAATTTTATTTTGAAAGTTATGGGATACATTTTAATTAGAAAGGCAGGACTGTATTGTTCAATGTGAAATTTAGCAAACGTGATATTAGTGAACAATGTAGAATAGTTTAGTAGTGCATTTTAATTTGAAGTCATAGAACACATTTTATATACATCTCAGAAAACAGTGTTTTAATTTGAAAGGCAAGAGAGTATATTTTAATTTGAAAGCATTGGTGTGTGATTTACTTATGACATGAGATGCAATTTCGATAAGATGTGGAAAAGTGTTCCCTAAGATTTATTTTGAAAGGTTGTCCGTATCATTTTACTTTGAAAAACATATAGCTGTTGGAGTGTTGGCCGAATGGTTATAGAAGTATACTGGCTTACAGACGGATGCCCGTGCCTGACACCTGTCCTCCAATGAGAGTAGGAGCAAGGCCTCATGTCCTCTGCACACACACACACACACACATGCGCACGCATGCGCGCATCTCTGTGCTATGCTAATATGAGGCTAAAGCCAGGCTAATGACTGGGCCTGTATGGGTGTCCAGAGAGCCGTTTAACAGCATAGCTAAACAAGCTAAAAACACTGTTATCTCCCCCGATGAACATCCAGGATCAACACCACACACACACACACACACACACACACACACCCTCAGTAATCGACTGTTCTGGCTTTAATCAGCTTTTATTGGAGCTCAGTGCTGGTGGCTAACAACACCAGATGCTGATTGGCTCTGTCGGACCCCAGGCACCTGTCAGTCACACTGCAGTGCCAACCCTGTCTCCCAGGGGTAGAACCCCCACCCCACCCACACCCACCCATCCGTCCTATTTCCTTTCAGAGTACCCACGATGCCTTGCAGCACTAACAGTGAGCAGAGCTGCTGTGAATGTAAAGGAGAGCCGAGTAAACGGCTGCTGAATGTTAACACACACACACACCTACACACACACACACACACACACACAGAAACTGAGGACATGGGAAGCAGCAGCAGGAAATAAAGGTGCAAAATCCAACATGTGATCGTCCGTGTACGCGCGTGTGAAGCAGGCGTGACGTTTAAATAAAGAATCAGCTTCTTCCATCATTGCACACATCCAACTCAACTTTAAACAACAAATAACAAATGTTGCACCCTCATTTATGAAGTGTATGGAAAACACCACCGTTTAACCATACACTTTAGACAACATTCAGCATTACATTAAAATACTGAGGATGAGTATTATTCCAGTATGGTAATTATTTTTGTTTATCAACAACTTCTAAAAATGCTCATAAAAATAAAATAAAGAGTAGGATTAAATATATAAAAAATCACAGGACAGCCAATCAGAATGCTCCTACACACTTTGATCTGCCAACTGAAAATGCAGGCCCTGTGGCAGAGCCCTGTTGAATTTGCCTCGGCGCACCTGTCTAAATCAAAATCCGTAGCTCCTATCAAAATTATTTTTGAACTGCTCGTTTTGGGTTTTGAGAAAATCCTCTCGAAAATTACTATAGAGGCGGATGGAGGAGGAGGAGGGTACTGTCTCTGCTTGAACCCTCACAGTTTGAAAAGTTTACATTTGTCAGAGTTGAGAGACACATTCTGATTGGCTGATGATACTTCAAGGTGATTTGTGGAGCATTAAGTGGTTCAAAGCATTTCTTAGCATTTCAGCTCCAATCTTTCAGCTGCAAGCATTCACAATAGCATTTTCTTCAGGAAATGCTTTTTCTAGTTAAAGCTAGTTCTTTCCACTGCATCCATAAACTGTTCCCAGAGAAATATAACTCAGTATCATCAGCGTATAGAGTGACTTTTTTGCCTTTCAGAACTAGTTTATATCTAATATAAACAGCTTAGGGCCCAACAATGATCCTTCAGTAAATCAGACTCAACATTATTGATTTGTATATATTGATCAATGTATCACTATGGTTACACTGAGTTTTCTATCCCTCTCTTCTTTTTGTTAATGATCTATGACCTATAGCAAACGCTTTTATACAATAAACACGTTGTTTCTAACTGATCACACTCATTCGACTGTGTGCGTGTGTGTGTGTGTGTGTGCGCGCGCGCATGTGCGTGTGTGTGTGTGTGTGTGTGTGTGTGTGTGTGTGATAAATACATGGTTAGAAGAGGTTTTTGTTCTTTTCTCTGCTTCTACTGCTTGATTGATTACTAACGTCTGATCACTGATTGGCTGATTAACTAGCTTCTCTTCCAGGTGTGTTTAGGTGAGCATTGTTCTGCTCTCCTGTGTTTGGATCACAGTTCAGTTTAAATCAGTTTGGACTGAAGAAAAAAAATGGTCAGAACTGAGCTGATGTCACATGAAAGGTCAATAATAATAATAAAAATTCTCACAGGGGTTGCTTCAGTGTTTACAAATAGTAAGTCAATACTTATATATAATTAATAAATTGTTTCATTTACATAATAAAGCTGTCTGAGTCCAAAAAAAATATTTTTTACACCTGTCAACCAGCCTCAGCAGTAAGCACACTCACCCAGTCGAGTTTATGATCGGTTACCTGTAGGGGAGTTAAAGTGATGACATCACCATCTATCTGTGAAAGTCAGTGTTTCCATAGCCATGAAAGGTTGTCTATTTGTAACCCAGAGGAAACATAGTGCAGCACTAAGCTTCATTAAAGCCACTTAAAACATTTATTTTTTTCATAATCAAAATTTTAAAAAGTAAGCTTTCATATATTACATTTCACTACAAATAAACTGGAATGTTTCCTGTGACTTACAGCTCGTGAAATCCAGTTTCTCAGATTATTAGAGTTAAAGACTATTCAAACAGTATCAATACTATGATTCTTTCAGTCGAATTTAGCACACACAACCACAGTCATGAGGAAGACTGCTGACCTGACAGCTGTCCAGATGATGATGATCAGCATCCTCCACGAGGAGGGTGAACCCCTCTGCAGAAAAGGATCACTGTTCTCAGAGAGCTGCATGGAAGCATGTTAATGCAAAGGTGAACAAGAAACAGATGACCACAGCTTGGAGAAAATTGTCAAGAAAAAGTTGATTCAAGAACTTGGGAGATCTTTACAAGCAGTGTAGTGCCAACAGCCTCCACACAGACATCTTCAGGAAAGTTGGCTTCAACTCCTGAACTGGAGACAACATCAGAACATCTTACCCGGACTAAAGGAAAGAAGAGCTGGGCTGTGGCTCAGTGGGCCAAAGACCTCTTTTCAGATGAAAGTTTGAATTTCATTTTTAAATGAAGGTCCTGGAGTTTGTAGGAAGAGTGGAGAGACTTAGACTCCTAGGTTTTTGAACATGTGATCAGTATGTGATGATTTAGGGTGCAGGTCATCTGCTGGTGATTTTGGCATCAAGTGAAGTCAGTGCAGCATCTACCAGGAGGTTTACGGGGTTCCTGTTCCAACTGGACTTAGCTCTTGCCTACATCGCCAAAGTATCGCCAGATGTTTTTCTGACCGGGATGTTGTCATGCTTGATTGGCCAGCCACCTCACCTGACCTGAACCTCAGAGAAGCTGTGGAATATGATAAATATCTGATCCAAAAATCCAGATGAGCTGAAGGCTGCTATCAAAGCCTGACCTCAGCAAAGCCACGAGTTGATCTTCTCCTCACCACGCTGATATCACGGTGAAGGAACCCAAAGCGAGCACTGAGAGTACAACCAAAGCGACCCGAATTACTGTAATGAATGCAGAATGTATGAAAGTTTATCTTTTTTAATTACACAATACATTTACAGTAGTGTATTCTAATAAAGTTACAAGTGGAAGCTGAAGTACCAAAATTGGCACGTCTGTTGAATCTGACCAAAAACGACAGAAATGAAGTTAACCACACCTTCAAATATTTTAGAGCCAAAGCATTTGAGCATGTAGACGTGAACTGTGTATGCATAAAAACATTTGGTTGAAAATAACTTGCTCAATGATGAACAGGGGTAGACAAGGTTGCTGTTATAGGTTATGCTGGTTATGCTGTCTCATTTTTGGACAGAAAAGAGTCGAAGAAGCACTGATGAAGCTGTGAGAGTCTAAATTATAATTTGGACTTCTTCAGTCGCGAGTTTGTGTCTACTTCACAAAGATATTCCAGTTATCTATGCCGCAGAAACAAGAAGAGTGGACACCAACTAAACTCTCCTGGGTGAAAATCATGTGACTCTACGTCTACATCGCCCGCTCTGCTTTCCTGACGGGAATCAGGCAGGAAGACGTTTGACTGTGGAGGCGAGACGGAGAGGCACGAGGCCCTGACCCGAGCTGCGAGGAGAAACTAATCAATGATGGAACAGAAAGAATCAGTATAAAAAAATAATGTAAATCAAGGCAACAAGTGAAATGTCTTCATCAAACTGATTAAATGAAGTCCTTCAGACAGAAACGCTGCAAGAAAGAGATTTAGTGCTGAGACACAAACACTGCCTCCCGTGTTATTCCTGGTGAATGTTAACGTTCCTTAAAGGAGAGCAGAGATGCTGCATGTTACTAATATTTCTGCTACAAACAGCTACAGCCTGTCTCTCTCTCTCTCTGTCATCTGTCTGTCTCTCTGCATGCCTTCCTGGATGAATAGCTGCTATAATCGTCACCCAGCTCACCACGCCTTACATTCGCATCGCCCCGGCAGCAGGCGACAAGCAGCTAACAGGTCAGACCAATCACTGCACACACATACCCACGCACACACGCACACACGCACACACACTGACTGGAACCTGGGTTTAATGGGTTTGTAGGTTATGAATAATTTCCAAGAAAAGAGCTGCTCCTGCCTGTGGAGCATCGTAGATGTTCAGATCAAACACCTGATCGCACTATGAACAGGTCTGAACTTTCTGATCCTCTGGGTTGTGATACTTCACACTCAGGCTTAACGTGGAGCCAAAGTTGGCTTTGTGTTTCAAACATGACAAACAGGAAGCACTCACTGAGTCATGTGGCACACGTCCAGGTGCCCGATCAGAGCTTCTGTTGTGCAGCTTGTTTTGGTTTTTAGAAATCGCACATTAAGCAGCTCTGTGGACCTGCAGGCCACAAACACTCTGATTTATCTGCTGTCAGCAGGAAGCTAACCACAGACGAGTCCGTCACACAAACCGCTCAAAAAGATGAAGGAGTTCAGCATCAGTAACCCTGTGATATTGATGTGGCCAGGTAAGTATCAGGTTCAGCTGCTGTGGTGTTCATGAAATTAACAACAGGTGCACCAGAGGGGCAACAATGAGACATCCTGTTTTCCTTGACCTTGATGACCTTTTTATCGAGGTAAAGGAAAGGTGTGAAGGAGAGTTTATGAGCACTTAGGAAAAGTGAAGAGCAGTGCACTGAGAATTAAACCACCTTACGTGACACGTGGTGTCGGGTGTCCATCATGTAGAAACCACAATGTGCAGAAGATGGACTAAAAATGTGCGTCTAAGTTCACCAGCGTGTTCCAGCCCTGCTGCTTTCTGCAGGCTGCTTAAAAGGAGCTTCCCTTTCATTTCAAAGAGTCATTCAAATCTGAGTTACACAGTCTGTGACGCACAATTTACTGCAAACTGCACAAAGTTTGACACTGAATAAATGCCGTGATAGCTGCTCCTAGTAGAGTTCGTGTTAAGGAAGGCACGTTATCAGAACGAGTTTGTAGGTGCAGCCAAAACTCCATCAGTCTTTCCATCCAACTTCTTCCATATATTAGTGGGCAAAGGCTAACTGGTGATTCTAAACTGCCCAACGGTGTGGATGATTGTGTCTGTTGGCCCTGCGGCAGATTGGCGACCTGTCCAGGGTTTACTCAACCGCAGCTGTGATAGGCTCAAGCCCCCCCGACTCAAAAAGTCTCTGCCTAAAAGTCTTCACTCATTCCTCACACTGAGTGTGACTTCCTGCTCCTCAGTGATGCTGATTTTACTGAGACAGCACAAATGAGCTCCCTTTTCTCATGACAGTGAAACTGCAGCTGTTAATAAATCAGTGTGTGGATGCCTGAATGCTGCAGTGTGCTTCTTGTGCAGTGTACTTGTGCGTGTGGCACAGTAACATTGTAACACAATAACACAGTAACACAGTAACACTGTAACAGGGACAGCTCAGGTCAACTGCTCCTCAGAGCTCAGTTTGTACTGATGCAGCGCTGGATAAATCCTATGCTCCACCTGAGCCTCATCCTCAGGACCCTCTGCACAGCGACCAGTGATTTCTGTCAGCAGAGATCTCTTCTGTCACAAACACATTGATCCTCCTTCAGCCTCCTCTCAGTGATCTGAGAGCCTCAATGTTCTCAGACAGAAACTTGAGTAAAGCTGAGCTCACCCTGGATTATTTTAGCTAACAGGGCTTCATCGCTCTCTCTCCCGTTGTGGGATTTTTGAGCCTCTAATTTGAGCGGCTCTTGGCTATTATTACTGAGCTGAACTGGCTGCATCTTTATAAATCAGTTATAGCTCGTTAGTAGATCACCTACTGGAAATCTGTCCCAGTCTGATCAGTTCATAGAGCTTCTGATCTTCAGAGAGCTGAAGGAAATCTGTCCTTCATGCAGCAACAATTCAACCAGCAGCATTTTGATTCCTGCAGCGTGAAGTTCAGAGTTCAGCTGTGAGTTTAACAGCCTTCTAAACTCAGCACCACCTGGATCCGATCCAGATTCTGGATTTGCAGGCTGCTTGATTTTAGCATGGGAAACTCCATTTAACTTTTGGCCATAACTCAGCTGATCATCATGCTCATGGATTGCAGTAAGAAGCATCTCACTGTTAACTGTGAACTGTAACATTTGATATGATCCGGATATGTGAGTATATGACACACCTTCTGACTGTATCAGTTCCTCTGTATTTTCTCATTATAAGAGATAAAGCTTTCATCAAACATAAAAATGACCATAAACTGAAAGTTACTGCAACTTTCTAAACCTTGGAAGATTCTGGTCGGTGTCAACCGGACCTGTGTGCTTTCTGTCTGTGAGGCGGGCAACGCTCAAATCAGCTGACACTCAATTCTCATTTGTTTTCTAGCCAAATGTGTCTTTTATGTTGCAAGTAATATTTTGTTATTGTTTGTGAGGAATAAATAAGTAATTTGTTTTGCACATAAATCATCATTTGATCAGAAAGAACTGTTTTATATATGCAAATGAAGCAGGCCAAAATTCACAGAACCAGGGGGTTGGTACCGTTACAGCCCTGCTGCTGAAGGAGGTAATGAAGGAAGCACTGAGGCTCCTTTTCTTAAGATTTAGAGAACAGGAACATCTCTTATTAACGCTTCCTCAGAACCTTCCTCAGAAACATGAACGCAGCCAAGAATAAAAACATGACACCGAACAACAAGACTTTACATCGTCTTTAGCTTTGTGTGTGTGTGTGTGTGTGTGCGTGTGTGTGTGTGCGCGTGTGTGTGTGTGTGTGTGAGGACTGAACAGGTGGGACACACACTCACAGATTCACAGCTCGCAGAAAATTACATTTAAATATTTACCAGCCTGAAGGTGGAAACTTTCCACCGACTGTTTGTACACACACGCATTCGTGTGTGTGTATGTGTGTGTGTGTGTGTCACCAGCAGGCCTCAAACACTAACAGCTGCTCGCCTCGTATCCACACACTGAAACACATTCACATTAATACACACACACACACACACGCACACCTCCCACTCAGCGTGACTGGCTGAAGCCCCGAAGCAGAAAACAGCTTCACTTTCACATAAAAACAGCTTCTCCATGGCCTGCTGTGACACACACACACACACAGACAAATTCTGTCTTCAAAGCAGTGTTTTGATAGCCTTTAAACTGAAAACAGCAGCTCTCTGCCTCCAAGGGGGTGATGCTCCGTATGTGCGTGTGTGTGTGTGTGTGTGTGCGTGTGTGTGTGTGTGTGTGTGTGATAAAACATAGATACAGGAGGGAGCTGATAGTCGGCTCGTCTGACCTTGAAGAGATGAAATAAAAACAGAAAATAAAGAAACTGCCAGAAACCAGTTCATTAAACTGCAGCTGAACTGGTTTCACTAATGTCCTCACTGCACATAGATATACACCTGAAACCCATCAACACACACACACTGTGTGACTGATAGCTGTTGTCAGGCTCTGATTGGAAAATTGGAGTAAGTCTAAAATGACACATTACAGCTCGACGGCGACATCGTGTCCTGAACGTTTCTCATCTCCCGAGTCACCTGGAAGGATATTACACCTGGACACACACACACAGACACGCAGTGGGGTAATGGGTTTTTCATGGGACTGACAGCCCATCACATTATACAGTCAGAGGAGAAGGACTCCCTCACACATCATCGTTCCCTCCTTCAGTGTGAGGCCGGTCAGCCTCACGCAGACCAGGTGAAAATCAGAACAACACCTGGACCAGATCAGAACCAATCAAATTAGAACATTCATGATTGGTTCTCATTGGCAAATCCTGCCTCATTTAGTTCAGTTTGTTTGTTTCATCAGGAGTTTGTCAGAACCTGTCCTCACCTCAAAGACTGACTTTAATAATTAATACTCATGTCTCATAGTAATAACAGTAATACTAATGATAAACATCTTTTAACATGAAGTACTTTTGTCAGTAATCACCTTTTAACAGAGTATGTTTGGAGTAGTTACTGTTCTGTATGTTTAAGGTAGCAGCACCTGCAGCAGGTTCTAACAAATTACTGATCAATAGCGGTTCGTGTTTGGTAACCCTGCAGTGAATACTGCAGTAAACTGATAGTACAGTTGAGTGTTGGAGGCTGAGGCAGTGACAGCAGCTAACGGGCTAATATGGTGACCAAACCGTGGTTCATGGTGGTTCATGGCTTTCAGGCGCTGCAACCAGGAAACCAGAACCGGAGCAAGAGAAACAGTCGGACCACACGGTGAAGATCGCCGGCTCAATCGCGGGCATCCTCCTCTTCATCATCATCCTGCTGGGAGTCATCCTGCTGATGAAGAAACGGTAAGAAAATCACAAAGACAGAAACACAATGAAAACTGCAACACAACGATTTTCACCAGCTGGGCTTTAAGAATTGTGTTAAAAATTGTCAAATCTTCATTCCTCATGTGGATTCTGATATTTTTAAGTTCAGTTTATTTCATCCTTAACTGTCTAATTTTTACATATTTACTGATTATTAGAGTAAAGTATCGGATTTAAAGCCATCGTTGTTCCAAATGTGTTCTTTTAACAGACAATCCTTTCACCTGATACTCCTGGGACAGTTCTTGGTCTTTGCCTTTATTGACTTGCTGTGGTGGCCGATCAGGCGTTTCTGAGCAGCTTGTATAAAAAAGAAACTGAGAGCTGATTTTTCTCAGTGGCAGATATCAATAATTACTGTTTGATAATATCGCTCCATCTGGATATCTAATACTACTACTACTGCTGTATGTGTTTATCCAGGGTGCTTTGGCAGTGAGTGAGTTGTGAAGTGTGAATTCAGATCACTTCATTTCTACGTAGCATTTAAACCCAACTGCACAAGAAGTAACTGGAATCTAGTCAGTGTTACCATGGACACAAATTAGAAACAATTAAAAGATAAAAACAAATGGCAATTAAATGCTTAAAGACTATTCAGAAAAAGGAATTACAAACAATAAGGGAACAAAATTAAAAGGGACGCAGCTCAGCAAAGACAGCTGCAAGGCAGACTGAGGAGACGGTTTGGGATGTGGGGAGGCTGGTCCGGAGGGGAGGCTGGTCCGGAGAGGAGACTGGTCCGGAGGTGGACCAGAGAAAGCCCAGTCAGCTGTAGGAGTCAGTCTGGAGCTACAGATGCTGCTAACACAAGTGTGATGATCACCGGACTTTAAAATGATCCCAGTCTACTCCTGTTGCCAGGGTAACAGTGCTCAGACAGGTGAAATGTGTGCCGTCAGGAGTCCAGCAGCAGCGCTCTGAGCCACCTGGAGTTACTCAGCGTTGCCCAAAGAGACAGAAAACTTCAGCTACAGCTGGTTAAAAAAGTTTGACCTCAGCTAATCTGGCTTTGAGATTAGCGCTGAGGTCGAGGTTCTTTACATCAGCTTTACAGCATGACACCACAGAGCTGAAGTTTGAGCTAAACTACATTAAAGGAAGCTGTGGTGTGACGTGTCAGTGTCAGGAGGTCAGAAGGAATATCAGTGTATCATCAGCATAGAGGGGAGGTCGCTCGCTTCCTTCCATTAACTACAAACAGCTGTGGAGTGGCACCTCTGTGGAATCTGCCAGTTTTCCTCACAGTGAAGGCAGAGAAGATTCACAGCTTGACTGAAGGTTTTAGGGCGTGGGCTCGGTCCTTGGACCAGCTCTGCTCTGTCTACTAAATACCTTCTACTCTATTTATTATGCAGCTGTAAGTTCCTGTTCAGTCTTACAGTCTCAAAAGCCTCTCCTACCTCAGTGAATATTTCTCTACTGGACGTCGTTAATAAATCAGATCTCCTTGTTTTTGTGTTATTTTTGATCTGCGTTTGACCTCTAAACCAGTCTTTTTTATTTCTGCTAAGAAAATCAAACCTTTACTGTCACCTAGTAATCTGGGACTTTCATTTTCTTCCCCCTTGGGAAGACTGACACTAACTCTTTTCTGAGAGCTCAGTAGCTAAAAACTAGCCAGCTCTCACATATCAGCCCTTCTTTTACCCTTCACTGGCTTCCACTGAAATTCAGAATCCATTTTAAAACTATATAAATCCTTAGAAGGCTCCTGTATGTGCAGCAGATCTGCGGAGACCTTGTTCCAGCAGTTGGTCGTTCTGATCTTCTGATCAGTGTCTTTTATTTCTACGCTCTTATTTTAAATCCAGAGGCGACCGCTCTTTAAGCTCAAAGCTCCTAAACTTGGAAGTCTTCCTCATCTGCAGGTATCTTCACCTCTGATGCACTCTGATACATTTTTTTTGGAAATAAAGTTTATATTACTTTGATCCCTAATTGTTTGCTGTGCATTGATCTGGATGGACTCGGCCTTTACAAACTGCAGACGGCAGCGTGTGCAGGGTCTGCTGCACCCCCAGCTTTAATGAAAAAAATAATGGCGGTGTGCGAATATCTGATTAAAAGTTTGATTTCTAGGAAGTCAGAGAAGACGATTGTGATTTTCTGTGTCGAGTGTAGCCGGACATCAAAGACACCATCATGTCTACATGCTCACAGTGACACTGAGGAAGATGAGGATGAATAATGGAGCAGATTGCAGCAGTAATCACCATTAAACTGTATCTGGACCCACTTTATTCTCCAACATCAAACACACAGCCCAGCTGGGACACACTAATATATACACAGCATACACACATCATTTATCCTCCACACACACTTAAAAACAGAGAGAAAAGCTTCTGTGTTTGGAGAACGTCGAAGATAAGAGAGAAATTTAGATGAAAGAGCGTTTTATTCTTTTTTTTCCAGAGTCGCCTCGAGCTGAATGGCTTCGGGCAACAGACACATACACTCTAACTCAGCACATCACACACACACACACACACATACGCACTTTTCTAAAGTGTGTGTGTGTGTGATGTGCTGAGTTAGAGTCGCACTCATCTGTTGGGTTGATCGAGCTCTGATCTCCTCACAGATATTAACGAGACAGGTCTCTAATGAGGTTTTTAATGTTGACGGGGTGCGTTTGATTTCCACTCTGTGACCAAACGGTCAGACTCATTACAGCAGGCATGAAATCAGGAAGCTGGATACTGAAACACTAATGCAGGCTGCAGGCTGATAAGACTCCACCGCTCAGGACGTGAAATACAGCTTCCCGGGCTCGATCACTTTCCCTTTGTCTGCTGTGATCAGGCTTCATTTGGAAGACACAAACTGTCCCGGGGAAAGAGGCTGAATAATCTGTTTGCTGCTCTGCAGTGTAGCCAATAATGTGCAGATAAGCATCAGGGAAAGCTGTGAGTCTGAAGAAAAGCTTCTGTCTTTATCATGAGCTGCTTTATTTCCAAACATCAAAAACCTTAGTGTGTAACCAGCCAAAGGCACGAGGACCGTGAACCTGCAGAAGCTTCCATCCTGCACTGACACTGACTCAAAGAGAAGAGACAGAGCTGATGGAATTACTGAGTTTCTATGGGCAAATAAAACTCACGAGTCCCAAGGACGCTCTTCCAAGGTTAATATCCTATCTGCCAGTTTTAAAGAAAGTAAAATATAACGCTATCTTCCTTTGGTCATCCTCTGACTCTGTGTTTGCTTTCATGACATTCTTGTAGTTTTTCTTTCATTTCTGGCAGCGCACTGAAAACCAGCTCCAGCTCTCTGTTTTAACCTGAGTGAGGCTTGACAGATGATCCTGAACTAGGGCTGCAGCTATCGATTATTTTAGGAATCGAGTATTCTATCGATTAGTCCTTCGATTACTCGAGTAATTGGATAAGAAATACTTTTTTCGTATTAACAGTTCATCTGCACATTTTAACTTCTGTACTGCAGTTTTTCCCTATGTGACACAAACAGGGTGGATGGAGCAGCTACAAAATTCTCTTTTCTTCTCTTACTGATCAGGAGGTTAATGAAGGATCTCCAGCTGTTTCCAAGTAAAGGTTAAATGGTGGCTACAGGGGGAAAGCATCTTTTGGATGCTAGAAAAACATTTCCTTTCGCTCCACCTGAGCTCACCGTCTCTATAACGGCTCTGCCTGACAGACTGCACAGACTGCAAAAACAGCTACCTGCTGCTGTTGCATTATCAGTGTTTATGTTGAAAACTGGGGGCTGCATGAGCGTAATGTTGTAATGCTTTGTATTCACAAGCATTATCCCAAATACTTTTCTACTACAGGTCAATATTTAGTCACTAACCAAGGATTTAAGTATAAAAAATATTTTGACATGGAAGAGGTCCTTCCGGTACAGAACGATAGCCAGTGCAAATAGCAGCGGTGCTCACCAGCGATATGTTTATGGTCATAGCGATCTGGAAGCTGAGGTAGAGAATCAAATAACAGCTGAAATTCTCAGCACAGCGAGCACAACTCACAAACTCGGTAGTGAGCAGTGGAAGTGTGGAGTATAGAAGAGTTTTTTTTCCTAACACCTGATCCACACTCCAGTCTAGTAGGTGGCTGTAATGCAGTTCTAAGCTGGTTTGCCTGCCACCATTAAACTCACAAGAAAAAGAAGACGTAACTCTTTAATGCTGGTAATCTGGGTGAAACGAGACATCTGAGGGCTGCACAGTTTAAATGAAGCATCAAAGCAACAAATTTGTTTCGATAATTTTTTGTAATAGAATTATTTGAGTTAATCGATGACTCGTTGCAGTCCTAATCCTGATATTCAAAAAGTGGAAATTACAGCCATGGCCTCCACATATTGAACCCTTATTGTTAGTGATCCTTGTATGTTCCCAGAATTTGACTCAGCAAACTCGAGCTTCACCTTCTTTGATGGTCCGTTAGTCCAATGAAGCACAGCAGGCATATGATTGGTCAGATAATTTAATAAAAAAATCTCCAAAAGGCTTCAACAGCACAAACGCAGTCCAGAGGTCCAGTTCAGGGTCTGTGGGGACTGACTCACTGCTGGAGCCTCTGCTGGACTGCAGAGGAACTGAAGCTATGGTGCTTCGACATTGGCTCTATTTTTTTTAGATCTTGGGGTTCATGATTGAGTATCAACTATGAACAATGTAAAAAATATATATATTTGCCCTTTAAGAGTTTTTGATCCTTTTTGTGCTTTATGGCACTTAATTACTTTATATGAAACATGTATGACCCGTGTACACTAAAAAGACACAGACTAAGCAACACTGATTACTTAAAATCACTGAAAATGTAAAGGACCAAGAATAGAACCCTGAGGAACCCCGTGAGTGTCCATGGTTGTGTCTGTGTTGCTGTCTGCTGGAAAATACTGACACACATAATTCACAGACAAAGTTTCTGCTGTGCCTAGGTTTCCAAACATGCACACAAATTCTGCTAAATGCAGAAAATAGAAAATATCATGGAGAACCTTACAGGCATTTTCTGACAGTTATTTAAAAGTCAGCTTGATCTGTTGAAAGAATAATCTCAGTGTAAGCTCTATTCTGATGATTTTTGTCATCATAAACAGCAGCTTTGACAGTTCATACTCAACTGCTGCTAGCTTGTTAATTAGAACTATGGAGGACCAAGAACAGAACTCTGAGGAACCCCGCGAATCTTTCCAATAGGCTGACAGAAGAAGCAGGCAGCTGATTGGTGGCTTCCTGTTGAAACACAAGCGTCTGTTTCTCCACTTTTTGGTATTTTGGTCACATGGAGGATTAAAAGTGTTTGTTCTTCTTCATGATTAAGTTTCTCAGGTTTTTGCTGCAGCAGTTCAGTGTCTGCAGATGTGTGTATAGATGTTTAATTACAGACACACAAGCGGCCACTGTCCTGTTTTAACACATTCATCTTAACCAATCAGATGTGACCCCTCCCCTTTATACTTACCAGCCAATCACCGCTCTCCACTCCTTTCGCCTTCAGAGAATAATTTGACTCATCTGTTCTGTTGATTTCTCTCCAAGACATTAATCTGTTGTTTTCCTTTTTCTGTTTTTCTTTTTCTTTCCCTCCATCTCATCACTCCCTCTGCTCCGCCCCCCCACCACTCAGACGAAGAAATTATCACTCCTACACTTACTACCTGTAAGTAACCTGTTTGACCTCTGATGCCTCACCTCTAACCTTTACCCTAAAAGCAAACCACTGACTATGTCCTGCCTGTATTCCTGATTACCCTGAACCTCTGACCTCTGACCCTTAATGTTTAATCCCTTCCTCTGTTCACCTGTGAGCAGCCCTTCCATTGTCACACAGGAACCTTAAAGTTAAATATTAATATGATTTACCCCAGAATCATGGCTTTCACTGCACACCTTAAACCATAGCTTTACCCTTTAACCTTTGACCCCTTCCCCAGACATCAAGTTTGAGGAGCATGTCTCCACCCCTTTCTCGACCTTTTGTCCTTGGTCTTTGTCTTCTGCCTGACCTTTAATCCTGGACACCTGACCTTAAACTTTAGGTGTGAGGTTACAGGTTAAGGTTTCCTTGCCCCTTTGATCTTTACCCTCTGCTACACTCTGACTTCTGACCTGTGTAAAAGATTTGTTTACTGGCGTGTTGGTGGAGGCGTTTGGAGGTTACTGTTGTGAAAACCCTGATGCAGTGAGGGAACTCTGCCAGAAACAGTCCAGCTGATGGACCGTCCAAAAAGCGAGATGTTTCCCCAAGGAGCTGAAAGCGGAGCTAAAACTAGGACTCTGATAGGGTTAGCATGCTAACACACGATGTGGACTGAAGATGTAGAGGGCTGCGAGGAGAACCCTGAGGAACCCCACACATCAGTACTGGTGAAGAAGGGGGATCATTCTAAGCAACTTTGAAGCTTCTCCTGTTAACGTGGGCAGCTCTGTTGCTCCACGTTAACTTCTCCCAGTATTATTATAAAACCACCTTCTACTTTGAAAGGGAAGCTCTTATGAATACACCTCAGTACGCTGCTAACGTACATGTTCACAGCACTCACAGAGGTAAGCATCCCTCTGATGGCTTTAAGCGTTGTTTGCTTACCCTGGCTCTCTTTGACTTCTCTTTCCATCTATGGATTCATCTGAATTAGCTTTATTGTGACTGGACGCTCACAGAGAGACAACAGCACCAAATAGGAGACAGATAACAGCTCAGATGGATGAAATGTGGAATTGAGAAAATGTGTCCTTGGACTTGTTGTTTGGCTTCAGGAGCTTCCTTCTCCTGAGCTCCTTCAGCTGCCTTTGGTTTTCTCTGGCTGTTATTGTGCTGCAGCTCGCTCGGCTCTCCTTTCAATCAGCTATGCTGGTTTAGTTGAATTTCTGCAGCAGTTTCCTGACTGTTTGACTCGTCTTCTGTTTGCTGTTTGAAAGCCTGATGAGAGAAAGGAGGAGTATAAATAGTGATATTCAGCTTTTTGATCCGCGAGCGCGGAGATGGAGGAGAGAAACCTGCTTTTCCCTCCAGGTTAGAACCGAAGGATCTCGAACCAACGCCTCCTCAGGGAGACAGGAAGTACTCACTCCTCCTCAGGTCACTGTGTGTGTGTCTGCACAGCTCTGCACACACACACACACACACCACGCTGATGCCTGCAGTCATGTGTGAGAAAAGAACAGATTAATATGAAATCATAGCAGAAAATGATCTTTATTAATCAGGTTTATTGGAGGTGGAAATGGCAGATTTCATGTGTGGAGCTTTTTGTGACTCAGAACAACATCTGAGCTCCAAATTGAGAACACAATCAGATTCTATTTGCAGTAGAATCTGTTTTGCTGTGTTTCTGATGGCAGCTCATAGAAAATATCAGCAAATAAAATGACTCTCACTGATGCGTCCCAGCTGTGCGGGTTCAGGCAGCGAGAGAAGCTCAAAGAGTGTTTTTATGGGAGGATTTCTTTGCTTCCTGCACAGAAAGGAATAAATAACAGAAATAATGCATCAGCATTGGGCCGCGTAAACACTCAAATGCAGGACTGCAAAGAACAAAAGGCAAAGTTTTAATCAGCAGCAATGTCCAAAAATACAAACTCAGAAAAAGGAACCAAAGAGAAACCCGACCACAAGGACATCTGGGACATAGACAGGTGGGGAACGAGGCTCACACAGGTGAGAACAGTCAGACAGGAAGTAACACAGGTCACAGAAGAACAGGTGAAGACTGAGGGAGATAAAAGTGTGAGAATAAGACTCAAGATATGAACCGAAACTCAGCACTGGAATGATGAGGATCCATCACAGCATTCTGGGGCACGAAGAGCTGAGAGTGAACCGCCGGAGCATGAACCAGCACGAGTCCACGAGCTCAGAGCAGCTCCGGACTCTGGGGCCGCACCAGGAACCAGGACCGAAGCTAAACAGCAGCTGGAGGGTTAGCTGACCAATGATGAGGAGTGACCTCAGAGGCTCCGCCCACACCACCGATCCAAGCCTAGCATGTTTTTCATCACAAAATATGGCCGGAAAAAACACCCAAAACGCACTAACTGTGGCCACAAAATCCATGGATCAGTACAGCTAAGCCTGATTCAAACCTCCATCGGTGTCTCAGCCCACACCAGTTTAACCAGTTTAACCAGTTTAACCAGTTGAGTAAGTGGCACCAGATGTGTGGATTCAGCACATCATCAGAGCCTGAAAACTTCAATCAGCTGCAGCACAAAAGTATATGGACGGCCCTGATGATGTGCTGAATCCACACATCTGGTGCCACTTACTCAAC
>VUQK01007889.1:1534-12621 GCA_015106715.1 Bujurquina vittata | reverse complement strand
ATAACCAGGTTTAAAAAAAAAAAAAAAAAAAAGACCATCTCGTATGACGCGAGAAACGCAGATCGGATTCACAAACACGTATCAACAAAGACAAATGCCTCTAGTTCCCTGAATAGATGTCCACACGACGTCTTCTCAATGTACAGACTTCAGTTTTACAAGAGCCGGAAAAACAATACTTCAAAGTCATTTTTGGTTTTGTAGATCTAAATTTCATTTCATTTGTTGCCTGGTGGACTTAACATGTCAAACTGTTACAACTACGCCCTCTCTGTCCACGATGTCTGCGTCATAGACTCGGGAATTGTGCTACCTAGCGCTGTTGCCTCACAGCGAGAAGGTCCGGGTTTGAATCCGCCTTGGGCCCGGCACTTCTCGTGTTCTCCCTGTGTTTAGGTTTATTGGTGACTCTAAATTGCCCATAGGTGTACATGTGAGTGTGAATGGTTGTGTGTCTCTCTGTAGCCCTGCAACAGCCTGGCAACCTGTACAGGGTGCACCCGTCCTCTTGCCCTACGACCGCTGGGATAGGCTCCTGTGACCCTGAGACGGATGGATGGACTCGATATTGAGAAAAGCCCTCCAGCCATCAGTTATCCAAGATCAAAATGTTTGCTGGAAGGCAGCTCTGAAGACCTCTTGCTTACCGTGAGCGTCGCTCTTGTAGTGTGCTGAAGCCTGCAAACGACTGGCTCCGGATTATGCCATTTGGGCCGCCGGGGGAGTGGGTTCCGGCCGCCATGATCTCCGGGATGCGTGACGACACTCCTGCACAAAAGACAGACGCCCAGATTAGTTTTATAAAAAATCGATTGACAATGCCTGAACAAGAGGTGCAGGCAATCGGATGAACTCGATTCCGATGAACTCAATTAAGACCAAAACCTTGTTGACAGTGGGGTTACCTGGAGTGCAGTGCGCACAGAGAAGGTACAGCTGGCGTCTAAATGATCCTATTTTGCTTATTATTTCCACAGATAGCACATTGTTTCAGGTGTCTCATCTACTACTCCAATAGTTAAGGCTTTTTTTTAAAAAAAAAAATCGTTGTGCCTGTATTTCCCAGCAGCACTATGTCAGCTTTTAGACTCCCTTTAAGCCGGCGATGTGGAGTGCAACATGACTCACGTGGGCACTCGGGGAGCAAGCTGAAAATAGAAGGCGAAACAGCCAAATTTAGCTGTCAGATGATGATGGAGCAGAGATCAAGCACCCAGAGGCAAGAATCTACTGAGATAACCGAGTCCCAGCTTCAAACAGCAGTCTGTGAATTTGTGCTCCGGTGGCAGCAGGTTGACATTTAAACTCAAAAAGGGGGCAGTTTAGAAAAGTTCCAAGAATTAAACAAGAAAGACTTCCTCATAACTCGAGCACAAGAAAGTTCAGGAAATACAGAAGAGGGGAAAATAGAGCGAAATCTTCATGTTGGTACGTCAGAGGTCAAGCATGGGCTCCAGAACCGCTGGAGGAGGTTATACTGGTGTCAGGAGGACACCATGATGGGGTCTCACATATGAGCTCACATGGGGGGGAAGAGAGGAGTCTGAAATTAGCTCCTGTAAATACCAGGACAGGCTGGTTAAATTCTACTCAGATATTGATATGAAAGCATGAATGAAAACCGTCTACATGAACAGACATCCACAGTAGATTATAGATCAGAATAATTCTGTTTTTGGGGTTTTTTTTTTTGCTATCTCCACGGGTGTACAACCATATCTTCACATATTATAAGGATTCCCAGAACTTTCCTGCATACAGTCTTACTCTTGGCTTTAATTGTCTGCTCACTCTGCAGCCAAATACCAAATCACGAACATGCCTTACTAATAAATAACATAACAAGCTTGCTGACAATGACATGCAGCTGTAAACTTTGTGCGGATCAGGAGCTCGATCTGTCTCGTTAATTTGCAACACCTCTCAGCTGAAGGAGAAGTTCAGTTAATGCAGAAATGCCTAAAGGAGGAAAACAGACATGCAGATTTGTCACATCAAATTAAACTTTCCTAACAAGCAGAGGAGCTTGTTAAGTCTTGGTACTGAGCTCTCTGCTTCGTCTGCTCCCCCCCAAGCCAGACTGAAACTGCTGCCACTATTAATAGCAGCTAGCTCACGAGAACACAGGAGACCCGGATGGCTGCGACGGAGTAAGTGTTTAGGACCAATGGATGGACAGGTGCTACCTGGAGCAGTTGAGTTGATTGGCCAGATGGAGCCGAAACTATATTTTTAGTTTTACAGACAGATAGCTGAACATTATGACTATTTTTATACTTAAAAGGTCGCTAAAGCCATTTTCTAATATTGTATTAAAGCTGCATAAACTGTTTTTTCTGCTTTACCAGTTGATCAAATGACTGTGTAATCTAAAACTTGCTACTCTTGTTGCACATCTTTGCAGTTGCCCTCCACTCGGTGAGGACTCGTCACCTTTTTGCACACCGCTGTGAAGCATGAGCCTGAAAAATCCTGCAGAAAATGTTCAAATAACGAGTACAACCGTGATACTTCGGCACAGCACTTTTGAGCCGGACTCATGTGTTAGTGTCAAGACTGTGTCAGAACATCCGAAACGCCTTTCACTCCCATGACACGATCATTGTTTAGCTGTGCAGAGGACAGAGAGGGAAGGCGTTGCGGTCCTTGGTCTAGTTCTCTTTTCATTTGTTACTCAACTATTTGGAGCGCTTGTCTTGCAACATAAAACAATAGCGTTGCTTCACTGAAGACATTTTCTTGCCTCCTGTGACACTGAAACTACCCCCTCTTAATAACTGTTAGCTTGTCACTCACTTTCCTGCTACATGTATGAATGAACAAGCATTAATCCTTACAGCTTCGTCTGGATCACTTCATATATTAGCGTGGTTTTACTCTTTTTTTAAGCTTCACCAAAATACCCCAAAGTATAAATGAAAACACTGTGAAAACGTGTTTTGCTGATCCTTAGCAGGTTTAGTTCTCTTTGCTGCAGCCTCGAGCAAAGTCTTTCCGGCGTCTCCATTTTGATGTTCAGAAACCTGAAGTGATGAGCGAGGGTTGGTCTGACCGTCAATCTATGCTCTTAGCTAATGACTTAACGCTAGTCATTATCCAGTAAATAGTCCCTCGATCGTCCTCCTGTCTGACCATACGTCCCGTAGACTTCTGCGCAACGTGAAGTCTTTTTGGCAGCTGGATGAGTCGCCCCCCTGGTGGCCATTAAAAGAATGCAGCGTTGCAGGTGCCGGTTTCGCTCAGTGGGTAAGCAGCTGCTCATTACCGCTTGTATACCCCTGCTCTCTCTCACATCCATCTTTTATATACATTCTTTGGTTGTGACACAAGAGCATCCCCTTAATTAATCACGGATATCAGAACAAATTAACTGCACTGCATTATTGTTACTTGCAAGACCTTGAGTAATTGCTCCTGGTGTGAAATATAAATTTGTCAGATAATGTGATGCGGTCACACTTTCAGGATATGATTCTGCTGAGAGGGAGTAATCACCAGCACCAGCCTAAACACAGCTGACAGAAACCACGAGACCGTACACGAGAGCAGCAATTTGCTCTAATGTTCTGAAGCTTTTTTTGGTCCATTTTGGTCTCTGGATGCTCAACAAACATAGTTTTCTGCCTTTCCATGTTTGTCTCTCGGTCTGTCTGACTCACTCTCCTAAAAGAGGAGCAGTGGGAGGGAAATGATGGTTACCTAATGCTCTCTGGATAATAACAGAAGAGGCTGGACACTGTTCAGAGCAAAGATGTGCTACAGATTTAGATGAACAAAATGAGAAAAGCGACAAGATGGGCACACTAAACTCCATGCACAGTGATACCAGATTATCCCCTTGGTGCCCTGATGTTTTGCACACAGCCTGCGATGAGGACTCGAGGGAATAACACTGAGTACGTTTTCCTGCCATCAGAGAATACACGTAGCTGTAAAACAACAGTGCTCACACAACTCAAACAGGGAGAACAGCCTCACAACAAGGCGCACACTAAAACTCTAACACTGTCTGTCAGGTGGAGGCTGCGTGGAATCCAGTGTTTGGCCTACATTCATTTTCAGGGACTCGCCCACACATTGCCGGATAAATGAGGTACTTTATAAAAAGATAATCACCTCGTCTCCGCTTGTTCTCAGAACTCAGAAGCAAAGCAAGTACCTCGCTTTTAATTATCATGCAAAATCTGCGGCACCTATATCTGGGTTGTGGAAGTCTATCCAGCTGCTACAAACAGCTGTTTGATACTTGAGGAGATGATGAGCCAAATGATGGATTTGTTAATGAACAGAAACTACTTGCTTTCAGCCATTATTAGAGCAGCCATGCCTTATCATTAGGTACACCTAGTCAACCGCTCATGAACGCAAATATCTGCTCAGCCAATCACATGGCAGTAATTCAATGCATTTAGGCATGCAGACATAGTCAAGACGACCTGCGGCAGTTAAAACTGAGCATCAGGATGGGGAAGAAAGGTGGTTGAAGCGACTTTGAACGTGGTTGTTGGTGCCAGATCTACTGGGACTTTCTTACAACCAATTTATGCATAAGAGCATTTCTGAAGAGCAGATGGGCTACAGTAGCAGAAGAGCACAGCAGATGCCACAAGACAGTGAGGCTGCAATTCACCAAAATTGGATAAGAGTGAAAAAACATGGCCTTGTCTCAATTTTTGCTGCAACGTTAGGATGGTAGGGTTAGAATTTGGTGTATACAACATGAAATAATGGGTCTGGCCTGCTTCTGATGGCTGCTTCCAGCAGTATAGAGCACCACGTGGCAAAGGTCAGATCATCTCAAACTGGTTTCTTGAACATGACAGTGAGTCCATTGTACTCAAATGGCCCCCACCAGTCACCAGATCTCAATCGCACTGAGCAACTTTGGGATGTGGTGGAAGAGTGGCTTGAACTCTTTAGTTGAAGCTCAAGCAGATTAAATATATTCCGATTTGAATTACTCTTTAATAATGGTTTAGGGGCCAATTAGTCAAAGCTACAGAAAATCCATCAAGCTTTTACTGCCTTGCAGTGGACTGTTGGTGTGAGTGGTTTGATAACTGTCCACACTAGAGTCCAAGCTTCAGGATTTTTCCCAAAACCTTTCCAAGTATAAGCAAGCTCCTTTAAAAACAACACAACATTTAAATAAATGCTAGCAACTAGACACACACACACACACATCTTCACAAAGGGCTGAGTTCAACCACTGAATCATAAAAACCTTTCCTCCGCACCTCTTAGTGTCACCACTCATCTCGTCTAAAGAGCCTTTCAGAGCGAGAACAACAATACCCACTTGCAGTGTGTTCTGCTTTGGTGCCAGGCGTTACCCATGCTGAATACAGCTGCCAGTCAGTCATTCAATGGCCTTTCATCTCAGCCTTAAATGCCTCTGTGAGTGTGGAGGGATTTGTGAGCACCACATTAATCAGTACTCTAAGCTGTGGCTTTGTCAAGAGCGGACAAATTACAAATATCCACCTCTGTCATATCAGTTTGCGTTTACCCCTCCAAGGTTCATGTACATTAATGCGTTAGCATCATCCTGGGTGTTTGTGTGTGTGTGTATGCACGCACGTGTGCATGTGTATGTGTGAAGGAAGTAGGCCGAATAAGTTAATGAGGTCTCTGAGGTCAGAAGGAAAAGGGAAAGAAAGCAATTAGTCTTGACTAAAATAAACTAAAACTAATAGCGCGAGCCAAGTGGAAAAAGACACAAGAACTTCGTGACAAGATGTGATATGCGTGGCAAGAGTCATGTGACTGAAAACCATAATGGAGCTAACGTGATTGCCTGCATGTTCATTTTCCAGCGTGTGCCCTGCCAGCTCTCTAATAGGTGCTGTGTGATCAGCGCACAGCACCTATTGCTAAACCACCATACTGCATAGAGGAGACAACCCTACTGCCCCTTGAACCTTAACCGCGATAAACACTTTCCTGACAAATTTATGATCTTAACAGCTAGTTTCAAGTCTTCTCATTTAATAAAGTGTTGATTTTGTGGCCACTAAAACCAGCAGTGATTTGGCGGCGATGCTTCCCTGAGCAGTCAGCACTCTGGGCTTCTCAGTCACATCCTGCTCTTCGCGTGTCTACTTTGAAATTACTGAGATGATGATGAGTCCAAAAACGGGACCTTGTGAACCAACGGTCACAGTGGCTATGCCCTTCTTTTATATACAGTCTACTAATTTTATTTAAATAAAATGATCGTCAGCAGCAAAACGACGCTTTTGGCATTAAAGCTAGCCTCGCCTTTAATGTCATAGTGGTGCATTGAGGGCCAACCCACCACCTACTCACAAGTTCACCCTTTTCAGCATCAGCAGTTTCGAACATCCTCCAAAGGAACACATTTTTCTTAATCATTTAAACCCCCCATTCATGTTTGGGAGGTTTTATTCGAGTGACTCAGATATCTGAAGTGATCTCACCCGGGGGGTCTCTTGTTCTTCTTTCACTTGTTTTGCTCCCGTTCTACTCCTCTGACTCTGCACTCACTCTTCAACCCGCAGTCTGGTATTTTGTGCAGCCAAATGTGTCGATGGTGAAACACGAGAGGCACTTTGTGTCCTCGCAGACGCGAGTGAGGTGAAATCACACACGAAGGCCATTTCAGAGGAGAGGAGGAGATACGTTTTTAAAACATTACAATGCCAAAAACAGGCTGCAATTTATTGAATAAAAACATTTCATATACTCCACCATGTAAACAAACTCTACTGTGCAACTTAAATGTTCCTGTTTCAGAACACAGGCTCACTTCGCTCACTGTGCTCGGCTCTCTGCCCGCTTTCATACAGCAGTCTCACCCGGACTCACAAACATCCACATTTAACTTCTGAATAATCCTCACAATGTGAGGGCGTGTGCTTCCGAGCATGCGCGAGTGTGTATTTACGTGTAAAAAAAACAGTATCAGAACCGCAGCGCATGTTAATGAGAGAGGGCTAATTCTTAATGCCTGTATAAATTAGCCTCACCATGGCAACAGCAGGAAAAAAAAATGGGATGAAGTGAGTTACGTAAAACAACAGTTATGAGCCAACTGCCAAGAAGTAGGACACACACACACACACACACACACACACCCACCAGGGCTGAAGCTTTTAAAGCACCAAACCTTCACTTGGGGAAAAAAAGTGTTTGTTATTTTTAATTATCTGATCTTTTACAGATGCTGCTTTAAATGTCATCTAGCACATAAATACATCCTTAAAAGTGACTCTGCTGCTTTTCATTATCCTTTTCTATTTTTATTTTACTGTGCACATAAAAAGTATGAAATTGGGAGAGAAAAAAAAAAAAGGATGAGGATGCAAGGCAGAAAATATCTAAGATGATGCAGCTGTCCAGTTTTCAAAGAAACAGTCAAGTTTCTGATTTTCCAAGTGATCACATGTGGCTGGAAGTGGAGTTACATGTTCCAACACACCCTGCAGGTTGCAAGCATGTGCCTTAAAGCAGCTCGGCTATCCGCCAGTCCAGGTTTGTATAAACTGCTTCAGTGAGGAGGGTAACTGCTGGTGGA
Source organism: Bujurquina vittata (assembly GCA_015106715.1). Lineage (NCBI taxonomy): Eukaryota > Metazoa > Chordata > Actinopteri > Cichliformes > Cichlidae > Bujurquina > Bujurquina vittata. The sequence continues at coordinate 5,084 of VUQK01007889.1, read as the reverse complement.
GCTCCAAGTGGGGTTAAACCTGCTGCAGGCTGCAAACCCACAGTCAAAACATAAAAATGTTGAGTCTATCTTCCCCTTTTCCAGTTCAAAATGAAAAAGCAGGTGTGTGGCATGCAGAGCCGAGCTGTGTCAACAAACGGTAAAAATGTTCGTAACACACTTGTGCCTATGACTGGTGCATTAGTCCAAATGTGACATCAACACAGCCTGTCAAGCAGTGAGGGAGCACTATACTCTCCTGAATGATATGAATGGAAGAAGTCAAAATGGAAAGCAAAGAAATCAGATTTTTCTTTAAAGTTCTCCCTCCATATAATCTGGGAATCTCTGTGCACCGGCACTGATATAGCTCCGAAATTGCAGTAAAAACTGAGAGTCGCACACTCGTGGCTTCAACCCAGCTGCTCCATCCACAACCTCTGAAGCTAGAGAATCCGCCATCGCGGAGGTGAAATTCCCCCGTTTGACCCCTTGAGGCTGGCTCCGACAACAGGTTGATGCCGATAGATTCTTTAGAGCAGAAACAAGCATGCTTACAGCCTGGAACAAGCAAACAGTCAGGACTATCATGAACGCACGTTGATTAATAATCAAACTGGGCGATGCCAGTCATTTGTAATTCACTGTTATATCATGAGATATAAATGAAACGTGTGAAGAACAATGAACTGCGCCTTGCTACCTAAACTTGCCAGCTCGCCAGAGTTACTGTCAGCCAATAACTTCCCAAAATGCCACACTTGAGGCTTGAAAATGAGCTACTGGGTGATATCACGTGGGCTCCATAACAACTCGTCTGCATCAATAAAAAAGTTCTGATTTAAAAACTGCTGCGCAAACTTCAAAGCTACGTCCACACAAAAAGCAATTTGATTTTCACGCTTCACTTTGAAGCCGATGGCTTCTGTTGCCTATGTAACCCTCGAACGTTTACAACCAGGTCGTATATCAATTGCTCTCATTAGCAGTCACTTCCAACGCTCGCCTCAAAGTTGATAACGTTTTTTTGCTGCTTGAAGTGGCCGAATACCAGCGACTTCACGTGTTCTTTGGTTTGCCTTGCTGCTACTTGTCACTTTACAGGTTATGTAACACATCCCATGCACGAATTAGTAACTCGTGATTAGGTTTATGAAGAAAAGGGAACATTTTGGAACGTCTTGGAAAGAACGTGTTTTAAATCCTAAACTGACACTGACAGATCTGCAGAACTCACCGGCGCATGATCACATGATCGCACCGCCATGTTTATTAACGCTGAAATCAGAGCACGGCGGCTCATGCAAGTGTGACTACGCAGCACGAATCGCACAATATTGCTTCTTAACCTAATTCAGGATTTACACATTTACAGCTACTTTTACAAGGAAAGATGACTTTAGGAACAGCGAGCCTCATTAGCTTTGCTGCTGCAAAAGAGTGTGTGTGTGTTTCTCCTGAGGAGGGAGGTTTGATTCATCTTTACTAAAAAGGCTTCTCAAAGCTCAGTAGAAAGCCGGGAGGAAACTACTTTAAGATGACATTGTGGAGCAGAAAAATGTCATCTTTTGAGGTGGCAATGAAACACTTTTAATAAGCATGACTCTCAGTTCACTTTTCACTGTCAGCAAGCACTAAGAAGGATCAAACAGAGGAAAGTTTGAAGAGTTTTATGTTCATTGTCACTTTAAATGGCAATGTTGCGCCTCTATACTGTGCGAGATGCTCAAAAATAATACACATGATATCGACAGTGGTTTTAACTACTGTCTATTTGGAAAAATTATCAACTGGACTGCGGATTTCAGATCTCAGCCACAGAACTTCGACAACCTTCAGCTCACCATGTAGAGTTTTTAAAAAATCCTCAGTTTTACTGTTTCGGCTCAGTCTCACTGCCTCTCGGAGCACTGCTTCAACCAATCAAACAACCAGCTTAATAAAACACACCTTTCTGCTCGGAAACAGGAGAACAGTTCGATATTCACTCATTTGTGAGCACAGCGCAGCACTTAACAGCATAAAAGCCAGACACTTCCCACAGAAGGTCAAAAGGGGAAATGTACTGGAAATGCATTCAAGTCAAATGCGCTTAAGTGGCTAAAACAGTTATTACCGGTATAAAACTGAGACTCTATTATGCTTCTCATCATTTTCTGCCATATATATTCTGTTCAGACCGTCAGCCAAAGCTCAGGATTCCGACTGCTCTAAATGCTCCGTTGGAGACAGTTTTTCTAGTCTTGGATCTGTAAGGATATCCCCAAGACGGTCATTTGAGCAAAGCAGCCCCACCCACCTGCTGCTCCGACCTTGTGTTTGCAAGGTGCAGCCAATCTCAAGAAAGCTGGCTCAAAGGTGGGTGGGTGTCCTTAAAGTGGAAGGGGCTAAAATGGTGTTCTAGCATAGCGGAGCTTATCTACAAGAACTTGAGACACCACCAGGATTCAGAACATCACTATGCGTAAAGCCATCATGCTTAAAGCTTCTATACCTGTCCTTTAGTTCCGTCACATATATGATGTTTTATTGGATGCTGATATTAACCACAGAAAAAGTCGACAAAGTCATCCCTAGGAGCCAAGCCTTTAAAAGCTCAGTATAATTAGAGGCGCCTGGGTGGCTCAGTGGTGGAGCAGGCAACCACATGTATATATGCTGCAGAGCAGCGCGGGCCGCACAGGTTTGAGTCCCGGCCTGTCGCCAATTTGCCCGCACGTCTTCCCCCATCTCTTTCCCCCATTTCCTGCCTCTCGACTGCCAATAAAGGGCGCTGAGGCTTCAAAAAAAAACCCCAAAAACAAAAAGGAATTGTCTTGCTCTTTTATCTTAATGTTGACAATGAGAACGGCTATCTCTGATACGGTCAACAAGTGCAGAATGAGCCCAGAAGCCCCGCCCACCTTCCTATTCTGAGGGGCGACCAATCAGAAGAAACTTGGATTAAAGAGGGGAGAAAGGAGCTAAATCCTCTTAGCCCAGAGTAAGATAAATATGGACTACGTTGAAGTGTCAGTCATGCAAAGCTACTCTACTACCTAGAAATTAGCCTTTACTCAAGATTCTTTACTTTAAATTCAAATTGTTTTTATTCTTCTCATGAAGATCTTTTAATTATGAGCAATCTATGCTTGCAGACAAGGTGCACTAAGCCTAGAAAGTCTGAGTGTAACATCACCGGCTAGTGTAAAGTAATCTTACATGTTAAACAAACCCCCACATCCAAACAGAAGGAGGAAGGTGTGGTAAATACCACGACTGCGAGACAGTCAGGAATGGACCAAAAGCTTTGAACCTGAGACGAGATCGACCGTGCTGTGACTGACCATCCTGTGTGGGATCATAAACAACATTGCAGAGTCACCAGCCTGAGGTCAGGTATCCCGTCACACACAAACAACGGGCCTCAACGCTTCATGTGTGATGTGGTGAGTCCTCTCCACACGTGTTCACAGCAGGGTTATAATAGTTTTGTGTTTTACATTATAGTTTAGTTTTAGTTAGTTTTTACTTTTTTTTCTCTAATTCAGTTAGTTTTAATTAGTTTTCAAAGCGGTTTTGCTCGTTTTTT
>VUQK01007884.1:2761-16920 GCA_015106715.1 Bujurquina vittata | reverse complement strand
TTTTCAGAGAACATCACAGCTGTTATCAAGAAGGCTCAGCAGAGACTTCACTTCCTGAGGGTCCTCAGGAAGAACAACCTGGACTCAAACCTGCTGCTGACCTTCTACCGCTCATCCATCGAGAGCCTGCTGACGTACTGTATCACAGTATGGTATGGCAGCTGCACAGAGGCAGACAGGGTGAGGCTTCAGAGGGTAGTCAAGACAGCACAAAGAATCGTTGGCTGCCCTCTCCCCTCCCTGGCGGATATCTACACCTCCCGCTGTCTCAGTAGAGCCAAAAACATCATAAAGGACAGTTCCCACCCTGGCTTTGAACTGTTTGACCTGCTGCCCTCTGGCAGGCGCTACAGATGCATCAAAGCCAGAACAAACAGACTCAAGAACAGTTTCTTTGCCAGAGTAATCACTACTCTGAACTCACACACACCCCCATTCTAACTGTGCAGTACTCACATCTCTGTGCAATATTACATTATGCAAAACTCACCATCTCCATTATTTTGTGTACATTATTTTTACAATGTATATATTATAAAAAATAATATATCTGTATTTGTATATATCTGTATTTTAATACATTTTCTGTATATATTTTTATACATTTTTTCTGTATATTTTAAATGCACATTTATTTTCTGAATATTTCTTTTAGATTATATTTTTTATTTAGGAAGTTTGACTTTCTCGCATGGCACTGATCAGGAGTGGCCCTCCAATCTCATTGTACATCCTGTATAATGACAATAAAGGCATTCTATTCTATTCTATGTAATTAGAATTATGACTAGTCAGAATAAAAAGCGAGATATCTCTAACTTTATGACTAGTCAAAATTTAATTGTAGATATATCAAAATAATCATTAAGTCATTGTAGATATCTTGAATTTAAACCTCCCTTCTACTAAATGGTAAATCTGACGCGTATTCCATTAGTCAGAATGTAATTAGAGATATATCATTTACTAATAAGTCTAGTCATAACTCAATTTCAGATATCTGGAATGTAAGTGTGGTGAAACAGATTTTATAATGGCCTGCTATACGAGCCCTTTCTAAGCAAACAGGAACATTAACACATTATCAGATCTGCCACGGACCAAACACACTTGATTCACCAACGTTTCTAATTACACCAATAAATTCCCTCTTAACTGTAACCTGAACATCAGCCGAGCATCCGAGAACAATAAGAGTGGAGGAAAAGGGGCAAAAATATACATAAAAATTTATATATTTAAAAATACTTTTCATAAAATAAAATGTTCAAAAACGATTCTCAGAAAATCTGAAAAGAATAATATAACAGAACAAAACGTGTAAAATATTAATTTACCAAAATGTTTTAAAAATTCATGCAAAGTTTCTAAAACATACATTGAATCAATATTTCCAGATCCGGCATGAAACTCTTGGTTTCACGGAACGTTTCCGGTTCTGTTGAATCTGAACATCAGCGCCAGGCGCTTTTATTTTGGAAGGTTGCAGCGGAAGAGAGTTATTAGCCTGTTGTTGTGGAGGGAAGCCGTTAGCCCGTTAGCTCGCTGTGTGTCCGGTGGACAGTTCGCTGCTGGTTTTCGCTCTTTTCGGAGCTCCCGTCATGGCGTATCAGCTGTACAGGAACACGACGCTGGGGAACAGCCTACAGGAGAGTCTGGACGAGCTCATACAGGTGAGTCTGACCCCGGAGCGGAGCCGGGCGCTGCCGTCGCCGGTGTTCCGCTCCCCGCTAGCCTGCTAGCTGCGCTGCGTTTCCGTGCTGATACAGAACTGTATCAGAAAAGTCACGTTTTACCCGAGAGGAGGTCAGAGGCACAATATAAGCGAGGAAGTTAGAGGTGCACAGCACAGACAGATAACAGGAGTGGGGAGGATTTTCTTGTAACACCAGTTTGTTTCTTTTTCAAACGTGATGTGGACTCACCTGCTCAGGTGGTGCGGAGCACTAAGACGGGCTCAGGTCAAAGTTCCTCCTGGAAGAGGAGCAGGAACTCTGAAACTCCCATTTATTCGTCAGAGGCTAGAAAAATGAGAGCCCTGCTCTGTGGTCAGACCTCAGGACAGGGAAACCCCTCTGTGACGTGGCAGCTGTTCTTTCCTGTGCTGATTAGCTGTTTCGTACACCGTAGAAAAATAAATGGTGTGAAATGAGTTCCTGAAAAGTTACAGGCGAATTCTCGCTCACAGTGACTGAGCTGTGAAGAAACTGCATGTCCTGAAGTGTTTGGGCTGTGTTTAAAGGATACCAGCTGAAGCCTGAGTGGGGCTGGACTGCACGTTTGTGTTATACCAAGTTGTACCAGAAGGCAACACGACCTATGTGTTGCTGGTCTTTATTTTTTGGAAACTGGGGTAAAATTCTGCCCTTGGAGGTGTAAAATCTTAATTAAAATTAGCAGAGGTAATTATCCATTTAGCCATTCTCTTCCTCTTATCCTATTCAGGGTCGCATCAGGTTTGCTCACAGCACCCATTTCTCCTCACAGGTGAAAGCACATTCACACTGAGTACCTAGGACAGGTGTGAAAGATCATGGATACCCTGAACTGCTGTGAACTTTATGTTGCCTGAAACATCATCTGTGAAGGGAACAAGGTAACGGCCTGCCAGTTCAGGTGTCCTCAGGTTAATGCGAATGTAGCTGCATCGTGCTGGGCTGTGAACACAGGGCCCTCTGCAGGATGTTTCACCTTCACGCCATTCTGATGGAGGCTGTTTCTCTGACAGTTTGGTCAGAAATGTGCACCTGAGGAGCCTGCTGGAAGTCATTTGTAAGAGGCCCTGGTAGTGCTCCTCCTCTTTCTCCTCACACAAAGGAGTAGATGCTGGTTCTGGTCATGGATGAAGCGCTCCTACAGCCCTGTCCAGCTCTCCCTATGTAACGGCCCACCTCCTCATATCACCTGGTATGCAGCAAACCAGAAAGTTTAACTCTAAAGTGTGTGTGTGTGTGTGTGTGTGTGTGTGTGTGTGTGTGTGTGCGTGCATAGACTCAGCAGATCACTCCTCAGCTCGCTCTTCAGGTTCTCCTTCAGTTCGATAAAGCCATAAACACAGCGCTCGCCAACCGAGTCCGCAACAGAGTCAACTTCCGGGTGAGTCCACCTGTTTCTCAAGCTCTGCCTCCAAAAAAAATTCTACCTGTTAAACCCCGCCTCTGTCTCTGCCCCTCAGGGATCTCTGAACACATACAGGTTCTGTGACAACGTGTGGACATTTGTTCTGAACGATGTCGAGTTCAGAGAAGTCACCGAGCTCGTGAAAGTAGACAAGGTCAAGATTGTTGCCTGTGATGGAAAGAGCGAGTCGACCCATAACAAAACCGATAAATGATAAGTATAAAACACACTCACGCTGTTACAGTCTGTGTCTGCAATCTTTATCTCAGAGGCACGTCAGTCATTTTACTCTGAGTGGAAAAAGGGCAGCACCAAATGCTAATCAGTATTATTCTGATTAATACTGAGATCATGATTATTTGTCATTCATTGATTTTTAATGATGACGTTTTTGTTGCATTGTTGTCATAACCCTACTTTCACATACATGTTGTGTAATGGATGCACATCAAAATAAAGATCGGCTCATGCAGGCACCTGGTCAGGTGCGTTTTTAGGGAGGGTGTGATTTGCTCTTGTTCTGCGTGTGTGTCGGGGCGACACACATTTTCAGTATCACTTGATCGGGTTCATTTTGTAGGACGCTGAAATCGTGATTCTAATTAGATGAACGGTGCCACTACGAGGGGAACTCATTACTTCCTGTCAGACGCTGTCAGAGCAGCTCTGCACGATTCGCTGTTTCTACTGGAAACTGCATTGTTTTGATACGTTTCAGCCTCCCGTCTACACGGAGACATTTCTGAAACGGTGAAAACGATGTAGTTCCCGTTGCCAGGCCACAAGTTGGTCGTGTTTTTTGCAAAGCTTATTTACACAACACGCACATGCGTGGAGGGACTCAATAGGATGCACCACAAAGATTTATTATTTACAAAATGGCCGATGTGAGAAGCCGTGGCAATCAGAACCATAGTGCGCATGTGCCCCCGTTTCCAAAAAACCTCGGATTCGTCCACTTAAACGGAAACAGAGGCTGGAGCATTTCTGAAACGCTCCACTCTGGACCCCTTTTCCAAAACACATCGTTTTCACTCCATTCTTGTGTAAACGGGAGGCCGAAATGCATCAAAACAACACGATCGTTCTTTATCTCAGCGTGCTGACATCACAGCAGACGTTTGAGTTTTATTGTGAGAAAGACAGGATACCTGATTCATTTACATGCCTGCAGAAAGGCTTCCTATCTTCACCTTTCACAATAAAAGCCACGTGTTTAACCAAGTAAAACAGCTTAAAGCGGTTTGTCCAAGTTACCTTTGATTTTTCTCAGGATCGAAATGAACAGGGTTAGTGGCGCCACTCGAGCAGAAACTGATAGCACAGCCAGTCTTCCTTCTGGTTTCTCTGCAGTTAATGCCGTCCTGTCTTCCTTCCTGCAGACTCGAGCTTTGGTGGAGCAGAGCGACTTCGACCCGGTGGGAGGTTCTCTGTGGACCGAAGTCACAGATGGACCTGGACTGTACATATAACTTATTACAGCAGTCACCTGTGTGGGTGTGTCGTGTACACCTGCAGCAGTTTTTTTTTGTTTTTTTCCATTGTTTACAGGAAGTTTTTGTTTTCAGTTTGCTGTGATTACTGAGCTGAATCATTAATAAAAACTTTATTTAAAACACTCAATGTCAAAGTTTGACTCACTGAAAAGCAAAACAATTAAAGCTAAATAAAAACCAAAGGTTGGATGGGCTTTCATATTCTGAAAGTCAAGTTGTAAACTTGGAGATGTAAATTTTTCTCAGAATAAACCCCCAAAATAAGAAAAATTTAGATTCATAAAAAGACTCAAATCCATGAAAATAAAATTCTGAGAAACACAAAATGAAAACAGACTATTTAAAGACAAATGCAGTTTCCTCAGAAAAGGACAGGAGACGTTTCTGGGCTTTTTTCTGCTTTATTTAATGCGTCAGGACTGACGTCATGTAGAAAAGAAAAACGGATAAAAATGATCCGATTTTACTCCTCGGCTTCAGTTTTATTCGTAAACCGGCAGGAAAAAGTGGAGGAGAATCTGGTTTTTGACATCAGACGTTTGGACCCATAATACATCATCTGTACATCTCAGAAAAGATCAAGTATAAAATATAGATAGGATAACTCTGTGTAAATGGATCAATACTGCATGTGTTTCCCACAGAGATGGAAATGGCTTCAGCTCCCAAACATTAGACAGGATGAATCGCTCAGAAAAAGCTGCTTCTCTGACGGTCCTCAGAAGAATCACGTTTTCAGCCTCAAAGACTCGCCGCCGTTTCTCTGAATGTCCGGTGTTACCCCTAGAAAACTATTATATTTCTATTTTTATATACATAGATACTACACACTATTGCCAGTTTATTAGGAGCAGGGAGCTTAAAAAACAGCACTGAATAATTTCCATAATAAAAAAAATAGTACAACCTGCCAGTAAATGTCTTCAGAATATTTACCCTCACACAACTGGTAGCACCAAACAGACCAGGACAGGCTTCAGATCTTTGGAGTCTTGGCCTGTGGACAGGTGTTTCTATTATTTTGGCCACCCCACGGACAGCACGAGAAGCTCAAACTGAGTGTGAAGTGAAGCAGCTCAAACACAAAGCAAACATTAAAACCTCCATGAAGGTGCTGTTCCTAATAAACTGACCTCTGAGTGGTCTTTGTTCAGCCTACGCTCAGTCAGAAGGTGTTCTTCAGAAATGTTTGCAGAGGCATGAAGAGTCCAGAGAGCAGCTCCCAAGTGCAATAAACCGTGAAATGCTCCTTTAATCGCGCTCAGACTCGGAGGTCCTGACAGAGCCGATGTGAAAAGCTGCTTCTTAGCTGCCGAATGTTCACGCACAGGTTTGGGAAATAAAATGTTTCTGCTTCCACGTGTAAAAAAAAAAAAATCCAGCAGGAAAGTGTCTTCCTGTCTGTTCTTCCCGCTTCTTCCTGTCGCCTCAGTCAAGGAAACGCTGGCAGGCTTTCTTCCAGCGGCAGGCTGTGCACCACTGGTCTCTGTGCTCAATGCCATAAACTTTACGACACTTTTTGGCCTCACCGCGAATCCTCCTGAAAAATACAGCAGACGGCAGCTGAAAAACCTCACACACAAGAAAGGTGGAGCTGGAGCCCTCTCCAGCTCAGTGCTCTGAAACCAAATATGACAAACCGTAACGGGCCAATCGTGCTACTCTATCATCATCAGGACCACCATGATTTATTCAGTCACACGGAAACTCCGAGATCCGCTGAGCACAAGCGCATTTTCTCAGACTAATGGACAATCAGACCAGAGGAGTTGCCCCTTGCTGGCTGTTAGCGGATGCTGTAGACATCTTTTCTATACAGTCTTTGTTCAAATAAGAGAAGAACTGACCTGCAGGGGGTGCTCTGATGCTGCAGCCACTGCTCTCCCACGCTGACTGAGCGCACCCGAAATGACTGACCCTAAAGAAGAAGAGAGGAAGAGGAAGAGTGAGGCTGGCTGTGTCCAAATTCATGATATTTGGTTTATTTCAGTGTTTTATTTGTTTCTCAGTAAATCGGTTTGCCTGAAATTAAAGTTAAGCATCATAACTGGATAGTTTTATTCAACATTAATGTCTCACTTAATATAGTTGGAAATTAATCATTCGCTCAGCTCTATTCCTTGATGTTGAAATGTGTTGTGCTTGTTTTAACAGCTTATTTTGAATTAAAGAATTAAAATTAAACCCCTAAAAGGCGCAAAAGTTCGGTCTCTGTTTAACCAGCTGCTTTTCCACAGCTGTGCTTCGCACTGTCACATGAGCCACGCTGAGGTGGGGGCAGGTGACACTGATACGAAGGCTAGACCGCCCAAATTCACTGCTACTTATTTCCCTTATTTTTTTTTATAAAAAAATACATAAAATAACCAAAACGAAGCTGCAAAATGAACAGAAACAGAAAATATTTTTAAAAAAAGAAGATCAGATCACGACCGAAGGATGAAAAACAACCACAAATGTCTGCAGAAAGAAAAAACGCCTCCACATGTTCATGTTACTGTGTCTGACTCTGCAGGACATGTTTGTCTTCATTTTCAGCCGCGCATGAAGCAGCTGTTTATGGCCGTTTGTTATCACTGAGCAGTGTCCTCTGCTGGCCTGCAGGGGGCGGTGCTGCACTGGGGCGCACCCATGGAAACTAACCACAAACCATTTGAGGGGATTTTCCTGCCTGAATGAAACCATGAAGGAGGAGTGCACCCCCCTCTCCAGAATGAAACCAGTTTGAACAGGCTGCAGCGGCAGGAAACAAACAATCGGCTGCTGCGCACAGAAAACACATCTGAACTGGAGAAGTGAGGGCAGAGAGCTGGCTGTGAGGGAATGCACCGGAATTAGCTTTAAAAACTTGGACAGAACCTAAAATTCTCAGGGAAAGTCCTCTGTGGAAATGCCAGTTCTTAATAAATAAAGAGCCTCACTGCACACACTGACATTGTTGAGACAAACTGCACTCTTCTCTAAGTATCAGCTCGGTTTCATTCTGGACTTTCCATCGTAAAGACCCGAATGAGGACAGCAGCTTCATCAGAGCTCGAAAACAGATAGACGGCCAATAGAGAAGCATGATCCTGCAGCTCTCTGTAAATAAGCAGTTTGGAAAGTTTTTGTGCCCAAAGGACACTAAATGGGCCAAAATTTCAAGTGCACTTCTTAGATCCTGCTGCAGGACACCTGCAACTTTTATGCTGGTCCAGTAGCACCGTTACTGCCTCTGGTTGAGACTGAGGTGATGTTCGGGGTCCAGGAACCACCACGTCAACAGCAGCAAACTTTTCCTGCTGAAACTGAAGCATTTTCCTGGTGGATTCTCTGCATTGGTGCCTGCTCAGGGAAATACCTGCAAATCGTCCTACAGCGAGCTAACAATTCACTCTTTACTATTCTTGTAGTTCTACACAGCAGTAATAATGTACAGGTGCCATATAAAAAAGCCCAGCTGACTCAGCTGAATCAAACCCGCTTCAGATGAAGCTTGACTCAAAAAGCCTAGGTGTGTTTGTGTTTTAAATGCAGAGTGAGACAGGTGACCAAGAATCAGGTCTCATCATGGACTGAACCAGCTGAACTGTGGGCGCCACTGAAGGATACATTTAGTAAGGAAAATCTGATGCTTAAAGGATCATTGCTCCATATTTCTACCATATTTTCCATGATAGCCTTCCACCTCACGTGTACACCTGAGGAGTTTCCCACAGCTTTACAAAACACTGATTCTGAAAAGTTTGAATTTTGGGGAAACTTGCCGAGGCGGCACATTGTAGACACTTACTGTAGATTTGTGCGTTTCTCAAAAGTTATCAGCAGGGTGTGAAGAAATAACCGCTCTGACTTTGTGTCCAAAATATGTGAGTTGTGCTGAAGAGATATGAGCTGAAGCATGCAGAGAGGCAGCACCCACGACTGCTGAGCTGCACCGTTTACACTCTGTGGGCGTGCTGAGCCTGCAGCCTGCACGCAGACATTTTAGACGCCTTGTCTATTTTCATACATAAATTACAAAAGCATCTAAGATCCCCCATCTGCTGCATCCGGACACACAAACTAGTGCACTCCTCATGCCGGTCCTGATCCTAGATAAAGGATCCAGAAGGGCACCTGGCACAATCAAACCTGCAGATCCACCTGGTGTGGTGACCCATTAAGGCAGTGGCCGATCGTGCAGAGAGACGTTAGTTTGTCACAAACAGTTCATCACGCTGCCACTCCCGCTGTGTTTCTACAAATATAGATCAGAGATGCTGATTTACCTGTTTGTGGCAGGTGGTGGGCGGGGCCGTCCAACGCAAGGAGGGCGTGGCTGCTGCTGACACCACGTGTTGACTCAGAGGAGGAGCCTAAAAACAAAAAAAACATTCATTCATTCATCTTTCAGGCACATATAATAATAATAATAATAATTATAATGGTAATGATAATAATAATATAACTCATAATTCACACCTGTAGTAGAAGAAAAAAAACCCATACAGTTAATGTTAAGACTTGCTCGTTAGTAAGCCCCGCCCTACCTGGTAGGAGTGTTCTGATTGGACCTGCCAGAAGCTGCCAGAAGACGAGGGGGCGGAGCGGCTCAGGGCAGCACAGGAAGGAGAGGGCGGAGACGGAGGTGGTGGGCTAGGGGGCAAAGACGGAGATGCGTCCGGCGAGGCGGGGGAGGAGCCACAGAGCCCGTAATGGGGAGGAGACCGCTGCTGTGGATGCTCCCATTGGTTGATCTCAGTGTAGTAAAAATCCTCCTCGCTGCGAGAGCAGCGCTCGTGTTCGCCGCCGCGGCTGTCAGAGGTCAGAGGTCGGTTCTTTAGAAACTAATTCTAGTCTTATTTTGCTGTAAATAAGTTATTTTCCATGCAGTCATGACTCATTTTTACAATTCTGTCATTGTTTTCATCTCAGCCTGAAATCCTCAAAAATTACAAACAAATGAAAAATTTTGCAGCCAAAAATGAATTTACATCATTAAATTTGCATTGAATCCTATTTAATAAACATAAAATTAATTATTTCTGGAATGCAGCGACTGGCAAAAAAATAACAGAAGCCATTAAATTATTTGTAATAAAGTGTATACTATAACATTATAACTACAATAAATAATAATGATCTTCCATAGATAAAAAAAAACCCAGGATTGATTACATAATATATTATATTTCACACAAATCCATTTTTGTCTTAAGAATTCCTACAGGAATAAAACATTGACTGCCGTATTATTATAATTTATCATATATTTATATTTTTAAAATATGTCACAAATAGCCTTCCAGAGTTCAGGATTCCACAAATTTACAATGTATGGGAGTCCATTAGTGCCCCAAAATATAATTAAAACCCTGGAATTTCAGGAATAATTAAAAAGTAACTTTAAACACATTTATTTTATTTTCCTGACAAGAAAATAAAATCTTCTATAGTTTTGATATAAAAATATGTAAATTAAATATAGGGTGCTTTTTGCTGGCAGTGATGAGCTTCCATTTAACTTATTGCCTTGCATTTAACTTATACTGAGGCCGAGCAGCTGCAGAGAAAGGAGCCGCCATCAGGCGAGCCTTACCACAGGTGTGTCATCCTGATGTGGCGTTTAATTCCCACCACAGACGTCAGCACCTTCCCGCAGCTTGGCCACAGACACCTGTACGCCACCTTCACCGAGTTCTGCAGAAGGAAATGCATCATCACCACCTGCAGCTTAAATTTATTTTGTGTCCCTGTGACTGCTGTAAACCACCGCTTACCTTACGCTTCCGTGGTGCCGGCTCATCAAACAGCACCTGGTCAAGCTCCATGTCTACACCCTCATCAGAAGGCGTGACTGTGGTTGCTTCAGGCTCTTTAATTGGTGGAGAGGGAGCCGGGCTTCTGTGGGCGTGTCCGACGCTCCAGTAGCCGCTGTCGGAGAGCTCACCGCCTGCACGCTCCATCTGGGCAACTGCAAAAACAAACAAAAATGCATCAGAGATGCTCTTGAAGGAGCTACAAAGACTCCACTTTAACAAATAAAGGTGGTGTTTTGTCGTTTGTTGTGTACCTGTCACGTCAGGCTGGGCGGGGCTATGCAGCAGCGGGCTGCAGGACAAACTGCTGAGAACCATCGCTGCCATCAGCTCATTCATGTCCACCTCATGTGGACTCCTGTGACTGCAGGACGACAGGAAGCAGCTTTTAATCACGGCGACAGGTAAACACGCAGGTGAGCACTGAATAACAAACAGAGGTGGGAGATTTCCAACCTTTTGGGCACGTCGATGCAGGAAGAGACAACTCTGTCGCAGGACGAAGGCGGGCCGTCGAGACGATCAACTGAAGATTCACCTGCTCCTTCACACTGGAAATACACCTGAGAGGAGACAGGCACAGCTCGCTGTGATTGGCTCAGACAGCTGCCACTCAAGACAAACCTCCTCAAACAGAAACACTTTATTTGGACAGACGGGGATTTCCCTGCAGGTGCTTTCCTTCCTGAACTTTCACTCATCCCAGAGACCGCTATAATGCTGTTATTGCACAGTTCAGCATTCAGTTTAATTTCAGATCAAATAAGCACATTTGGATCATCGATGTGAGTCCCGGTCCAAAAATAAGAACACCTGGTTGCAGCTCTCCTTCTTCTCACCTTTAATCCAAGATGGCCATCTGATCTGCTTGTCACTTGCTGCCCCATTGCCATAGTGACTGCGTTCTCACCCGTCTCTGGGTGCGGCCCCGGACAGGTGGAGGTCACGAGTGCCCCGAGAGGAGAACGCTTCCCCAGACGAGCCTTTGGTATCATGTCTGCAGGAGACAAAGGAGCGTGAGTAAGCAGGAGGAGGAGGACTGCCAGAAGCTGCCAGAGGTTGGCCCAGAATGGATCGAGCTCTGTTGTGGGGGTGTGGGGGTGAAGTGCGCTCAGAAAGAAGACATCCTCCAATCAGTGAAACCTGCAGATGAAAGCACGTCACCTTATTTCTACCGCTCTGCCTCAAGCAGCAGCTCACAGTAACTCCACATCTGGTTCAAATGGATTCACAGCCACATCTGTCTCCCTGAACCTACAGCTGATGCCAAATAACCACCATGAACTCCACCTATCTCCAACTAATTCCACCTAACTACCATCTGACACAGAACCCAGAAAAACCATCACAGCGTTTACACCTCCGTCTGTTTGACTCTCACCGTCTATGACCGATAAAGCGCTCTCTCTCTCACACACACACTCAAACACACACAGTCTAAATTCAGGATGTTTCTCACATGCAACTCACAGCTAAGATTGTGCACTGGTGGATGACCTCAGTAACAGTCAGCAGACAGAAGCAGCTACGCCTGCAGATAACTACGTCCGAGTCCTTTTCATACTTTAAGTACAGTTGGCCGGTAACAGATTGTATACTTTTGTGTATTTTTGTGTACTTTTCAGGTTTCCTGGACTGAATCGTTCTGCTCGGAAACTTCAGCCGTGGATTAAAACCTGAGTGAGTCACAGGCTGCAGTCATTTACCATCAGTGTCTGTGTGTGTGTGTGCGTGTGTGGGTGTGTGTGTGCGTGTGTGTGTGTGTGTCCCATTACCAGCTTATTACCTCAGTAACTAACAGGGTGGAGGATTAGCATTAGTGGAGCAGATGGGTGTAACTGTCCATTAACATCTTTTTATCAGTTTACATCTGTTAACAAACATGGACTGTGACCAAAAGTATGCGGACACGTGCTCTGTAGCTCTCTTTTGGGGGGGGGCTGCCAACTTGAATGAGCAGAGACAAACAGCTGCTGATCATCACAAGCTGCAGCATAACCAGCATCGTCATGTTCCTTCATTGAAAACGAGCAAACTGATGGAAATCCTCCAACTGCTGCACGGCTCTCCGCATACTTTCAGCCACCCAGAGAGTTTTAGCTCATCCTGAACTCGTCCCTGCAGCATTCTGATGCATCACCATCCAATGCTAACATCTTTAAACACTGTCCTATTTGCTGATGTCAGTGACCAAACTAGAAGTTCTAAAACACACACACACACACGCACACACACACACTTGTGCACAGTGCTGCCGGTCTAGCAGAGCCACCTCCTGTTAATCCCACCATACAGAATCCAAGTTTACTTACATGACTAAACAAGTAAAAACTCCCATGAAAACTTTCACCACAAGGTGGCAGTATTTCACCAGAAGGTTTCAGTGTCGCTGTCGACCCGAGCAGCTGTGTATGGCCCTAACATGAATGATGTACAAATTTTGGCCTACTAAATATTGATGGTGTGCTCGTGTTGCTGCACCACCTTGTGGTTCAAAGTGGTATTGCATGAGCACCTGACGGCCCAGTTTTAACCTCGAGGATGTCTGCAGGGTTTTCACATAAAGTTCCTTTAATGGTTTAGGACGGTTTAGGACGTGGCGCCTGTTTCCTAACAGTAACTCCTGCAGACATCAGGAGCGTAGTTCACAACCAGTAGGAACTTCCGTGTGTGAAGAAGGAGCTGGAGGATATTTTACTACAATAGAAACCAGTAAAAAATAGTCTAAAAATGGAGCTGTATTACTGAATAGAATAGAATGCCTTTATTGTCACTATACAGGATGTACAATGAGATTGGAGTCTGTCTCAGAAGCATGATGAATGTTTACACCGTGATATTCACATTACTGTCCTGCAGTCCCATAGAGCCCCATTCATTCCAGATAGACTCAAGAACGCCCTCTATGGAACAGGAAGTCCACAGACTGAGAGTTCTCGATTATATTAAAAGTTTTCTGCATATATTAATAAGTCTTACCACGAGAGCGCCCCCTGCTGCGCTGCTGGCTGAACTGCAACCAGTTTCTCTATAATGGGATTAGCAGGAACAACCCTAAAATCTCTCTCTCTCTCGCTCTCGCTCTCTCTCACACACACACACACACACACACACACACACACACCCTCCACAATAAGAGCCCTGAATGAGCAGACAAACAGCAGCTGATCATCACCTCCAGAAAAGTCATGCCGAGGCTCCTCAAACTCTTCAAACTGTTTGATTGGCCAGAAACAGGAGGACCTCAAATCTAAACATTTTTACTGCAGAAAAAGTACAACAACAACAACAATCCTCCATAAAAAACTGACACAAGCAAAAGAAATGAGAGTCAGCCTGATTCTGCCAGCTTCCAGCAGCCTTCATCCTCACTGAGCACAGTCTGAGCAAAACAAGCAGTGAAGCGCAGACCGGTGATTTAAAGCGAGCAGCTGTCACCTACCTGCGGAGGGAGAAAAGCACCCAAAACACCAACTGCAGGACTCCTGAGTGTGTGTCCGTTACTGTTCAATGAGCACTCAGAGTGTGTGTGAGGGAGTGTGTGTGGCTGCACTTCAACACCATCGGAGAGGGACAAGTGAGACGCAAGACCCGGACTGGATCCCACAGAGCGGAGTCCACGGAAACCAGCAGAGCCGCACGAAGACGACCAGAGACAGCAACATCCTGGAGGGGGGGTCAGCTGAGGGAGAAGGTGGAGACAGGCTGGAGGGGGCTGATATTCAAACCAGCACATTTTTCCTTGCAGGACTCAGCGATGACC